>OZ037746.1:6532500-6597500 GCA_964035475.1 Salix caprea
TTCAAATGTTTTCTACTGGTTCCAGAACCGACGATCAAGATCTCGCCGCCGGCGACGCCAGATGCAAGCTAGTCTTGTTGCAGGAGATCAAAGAAATAACCAACCGGAATACGATAGCCGTGGTGCAATTCAATACGAAGGTGGTGGAACTTCTACTGGGTTTGCAAATTCTCCTTCTGTTAATCCCCCATATTCTTATCTTGCTGGTTCATCTTCTTCTTGTGGAGTTGTTGGTGAAGATCATGGTGTAGAGAGCTTGTTTTCTTTCTCTAACCAGATGGGTTTCCAAGAATTGAATTACCAGACTGCTGGTAAGTGCAAGGCTGAGTTACTTTTTCTATCTTTTTTATTTAAAATTTCTTATTTTCCAAAATGGAAGCCACCATACTTGTTGAAAAAGATTTCCTCTATCAGAACCCTCATCCTCCATGGACCTGAGCTAACCGGCCATGTCTCCTCAGTAGTTCCATATCCAATACCTTTCTTCAATGCAAATCGTCTTCCCTTTTTGTTTTTTTTTTTAAAAAGAAACTTTTCGAAGATGGGCCGGTGTGATCTTTCTTTATATAATGTGTTCATGTTATCCCCTAAAAATATTGTTTCGAGGAGGGAAATGATTTTGCCTTCCTATTTAAAATTCAAATATAGTTTTTAATACTTCTGTTTAGGTTAATTAATTCAGTGTACAAGAGTGCTCCAGAAATGGAATAAACTAGGTAGCAACTTTTTAATGATATAACTGTAGCTGTATGAGTTACTGTCTGAAAGTCTTGTTGTCCTTTCTCGTGAAAAACAATGGTTCCCTCTTCAACTTTATTAATTTAATTTTCATTGCAAAGCTCCAAGATCGTTTACAAAATCATGACATTTCTCCATCTCAATTTAGGAACTTATTGCAGAAATTCAAATTCAAATTTCTTTCTTATCTCCTCTCCCTCTCCCTCTCTGTCAATTCTCGATACATTCTAAACTTGCATGGTTTGGGATCAGACTCCTGATCTTTTTCCATTCTGAACTGAAAAAAAGAGAGGCTAAACATAAAAACGTGATCATGTGCTGAGTTAATCACTAGAATGGAGCTAGTAGGAAAGCTAGGAATGAGCTGGGAAAATGTTCTTCTAAGAATATTGCCTCTCTGTTGCTCAGGATTCATCACAGTTTTCATCAATGGGGTTCCTGCGGAAGTTCCTAGTGGGCCACTTGACGTGAAAGCAATGTTTGGTCAAGATTTCATGTTGGTGAATTCATCTGGAGTGCCTGTTCCCACCGATGAATCTGGGTTTTCAGCACAAATCTTGCGTCATGGTGAAAGCTATTTCCTGGTAAACATCTCTGGAGTATAACTATACACTTCTTCTGATAATTGCATTTCTTTCTTCCCTCCTGCTTCATCTCCTTCGTCTTTACCTCAGTTGTATTGTTTTTTCTTATGGTATAAGCTTGCTATACGAATCGATTTCCAGTTTAGCCATTTTTAATGTGTAGTAACTCTCCCATGTTCAGATTTAGTTAATTGTTCCCTTACCTTTTTTTTTTTATTTTCTTTAAGCTTATTATAGGTAGGAGAGAATTTTTGGAATTCCAAAATAGCTCTCTCTCCGCTTCAAATTTCATTTTGTATGAATAAGATGTACCACTCAGTGGGACAAATTTCTTTTTTTATCTTTAGTCGGTTCCCGATTACATAAGTTTGAAAGTACTGTTTACCGTTAGCGGTTGTAGTAAAATATTATAGAAATAGCGTGACGTGATGATAAAAGATTTATAATCTAAATAATAAATTTTGAATTTGTATTAGTATGTGTATTTTTTATAAAAGTCGCGAACCATTGAGATTTTATTTACTCATATAAATCTATAAAATACATGTTTTAGATAAAATAAGTTTTCTAGAAAATAAAATTTCCTTGTATAAGAAAACTTGTATAAAAAAAAAGTTATAGCAAAATATTATTCCAAGGTTATCATTAGGGTTGCGAAGCAAAGTTTAGCAATTGCCTTTAATGAATTTTAAATTATGTAAAGAGAGTTTCTTCGTTCTCTCTTTATTATATATTCCTTTTTTTCAAAAAAAATTCTCCACGATACTTAGTGAAATATACCTCAAATAACTCACAGGTTTCAAGATCAACTTAAATCGTTATTAAAAGCTGCCTCGAGAAGCGGGAGCTTAATTCCCTACGTGTTGGTGTGCAAATAGCGGATATACTAGGAGCAATATTTTACTACGATGGAAGATTGAAAAAAAATAAAATTATCTATGAATATTTAATTAATTATGATGTCTTTATTTGGCTTCTTTTCACTTAAATTTTGATTTAAACTTTCACTGGAATCATCCCAAACCCACTTTGTTCTTGTTTAAGAGCTTGATTGAGATTGTTTTTGAAAGTTTATTTTGTTAAAAAATATATTAAAATAATATATATTTTTTGAAAATATATTTTTGATATCAGTATATGAAAATGATATAATAATACGAAAGTTTTTTAATTTAAAATAAAAATAAATTCAATTCATTTTTTTTCAAAATTATTTTTAAAACGTAGTGTCAAATATCCTTTTTGTATAATTACAGAAAACACGTTGCAGAAACCTTTTGTTGTATCATTAGAGATTAGAACAAAAATGGCAAACCATTCATGGAGTATACCTTATCTCTCCCTTTTTTGTGAAAAACTTTAAAAACCTTGCGAAATTAGATGCATGAACCCTAATGATGTTCAAATACATGAGTTAGAGTGTAGGAAACAAAAACTTTTATTTTTTTCGTCCTCAAAGGGTGTGACGTGGTGGTAAAAGGTTGGAGATCTGCATAGCAGGTCTCGAGTTCGAGTCAAGGCATGCATTTCTTGTAAGAGCCTGGGACAACCAAGATTTTATTCACTCACCTAGGCCCACAAAATACGCTTTCCAGATGGGGTGGTTTCCTCAAATAAAAATAATAATAATAAAAAACTTTTTCTCCAATACTGACTTCATTTCTCTAATGGCTAAGCTCTCTTCTCTTAATCCAGATTAGTGGCTATAGTTATTGTCCAGTCACAACTTAAAAAACTGCATGAACATACGAGACTCACTGCTATCAAGCTTAAATGCAAAAGAAAGCATAAATTGGTAAAGATTTGGTCCTGGATTCAAGCCCTATATATTTTTGTATAATTTAAAATTATATAGTCTATGCGAACCAACTGATTGACCAAGCATCTGTTTAAGGAAATAAACTTTCAGGAGTATCACCTGTTGGATCATTAATCCAATGTTGGGTTTATATGAGAATAATTATATATTTGTGGATTGTCAAATAAGATGAAGCCTAATTAAAAATGATCTGCTAAGTGTTTTTAGGCAATTGGGTTTTGGTGTATCTAATAGGGTGTGAAACTTTAATGTATAAAGATTAAAGGGTTATTCCTATTTTAGTGATGGGCTAAAATAGGAATACCAAAGGGTGGGAATGCCAAAAGGCATGAACACCAAAAGGTACCCGGTTACTTATATATAGGGTCATGGTCCCCAGATTACACGTGTTATTTCATTCTCACACTGACATCCCATTATCAAAGAGAAAATAAGGTTAAGGTAGAGAGAATCAAAGGTTAAGGTAGAGAAAATAAGGTTGAGGTAGCAGAAAATGATCTACTAAGTGTTTTTAGGTAATTGGGTTTTAGTGTATCTAATAGGGTGTGAACCTTTAATGTATAAAGATTAAAGGGTTATTCCTATTTTAGTGATGGGCTAAAATAGGAATACCAAAGGGTTGGAATGCCAAAAGACATGAACACCAAAAGGTACCTGGTTACTTATATATAGGGTCATGGTCCCCAGATTATACGTGTTATTTCATTCTCACACTGACATCCCATTATCAAAGAGAAAATAAGGTTAAGGTAGAGAGAATCAAAGGGCTCTCTAAGGTGAACGTGTTAATCTGGAAGACCATCCGTACGACTCTAGATAGCAACTTTCGGATATGGATTCAGGAACGCTTCCGTTTTATTGTTTATGCGTTCTTGATAATTCGACATGAATATAATTTATATATGTTATAAAATTCTAGATCTAACATCACCTACAAACTGTAGACTAGTTGAGCATATATCTACGAATCTGTAAATATAAAAGAAAAATAAAATCATAAAGTACCTTAATGCAAGTATTAATTAGGAATAATTACAACAAGGATATATATGTAGCTCACCATCTAATAAACCTTCAAATAAATCAAGATTTGTGAAAAATAAATCGAACATTTGGAAGCTCTTTTTTACCCAAAACACACTTGATATTAATAAAGGCATTACTTCTTCATCCCTTATTGTTAATGCTAAGAGATTTCATCCCAAGTGATTTAGATGTGATTTTTAGACAACATAGGCTATAATATGCCATGGCATAATTTTTTAGTGCTAAATCACATTAAGTTTTTCTCCTTTTCATGTAAATCACTTCCAAATCAGCAAATTCTTATATTTTCTTATGTTTTTTTAATATTTTGGTCAAATTCCAATGGATAATCGTAAACCAGTTATGATATCCAATTTTTTTTTTCCAAAACATGAGAAATATATTATATATTTTTTTGAAAAATATGTTTGAAAAAACCTTGTAATTCGGTCGTATACATAAAAACAATATATTTTTTATTTATATATTTTTTTTAAAAAAATATTTTTTATTTATGTAGATTTGTATTTTGTATTTTTTTTATATTTTTTTTCAATTTTTTGTGTGGGTTAACTGTCCAGCCCTGATAGGTCGAGAGGCCCATCATTTTAGGGCTGGATTGCCCAACCATGATGGGTTGGCAGTCCACACTCCTCCCGAGCTAGGCTTTCAGCCCAGGTGGATCAGTCAGCCCTGCCATTCTAGGTGGCCAGGTGGACACAAAGCTGAGCCCAGTCATGACACTATTTTGCATATGACATTGTAAGGGGGGAAGAGAGAGAGAGATGTTGTGAGAGAGAGGGAGTCGCCGACTTGGTTTTGTTGGCACCGAGGAAGAGAGAGAGTGGTTGGTGGTGGTGGTTATGCTCGTGTATGTGAGTGTGAGAGAGAGAGTTAGAAAGATAGAGAGAGAGAGAGATGCTAGAGAGAGATGCTGCGAGAGAAAGAGGGAGCCGCCGACTTGGTTCTGTTAGCACCGAGGAAGAGATAGAGTGGTTGGTGGTGGTGGTGGCTATGCTCGTGTATGTGTTTTTTCCAGTTGTGATCTCTGCAAATATCTCCTCTGTCTCTTTTGTTCGTGTCCAATTTTTTTCCTCCATTTATAGGTCTAAGAGCTAACCATTGTGTGCAACGTTGAGTTACCTCCTGCAGCAGTGTGCTTGCAGCGATGTGTCTGTAGTATTAGGAGAAGGTGCAAGTGAATTTTGATCTCTCAATTTATAATTGTTCTAATTGCACCCTCGATTGGCTTTAAACTTTTAAATTTGTGTAATTGTATCCCCGCCCAAAATTGCAATAGCAGCTTGAACTTTGCGTGCCTTTTTTTATTTTGGTCCTTGATTTTGGATTTATACAATTTTACCCTTAATTGACCATTAAACTCTCATTTTTCTTCAATTTTGCCCTTGACTCCAAACAATTGACTTGGAAAAAATAAGTCTGTTCTCCGAAAATTCAAATCTCCTCAATTTAACCCAAATTAAACTCAAAAACTTGTTTTTTTTTTTTTTTTTTTATCAATTAAGCTTCTAATAAAATTAATTTGATCAATTTAAAGTATAATCAAGTCCTTGCACTCAATGAAATTCTTCAATTGAATCCTAAATTAATTCTCAACATAATTATACTTGTCGACTCATAAAAATATAATTATGCTTGTCGACTTAATTTTTACGCAGATCTATCCAATAATAAATTATTTTAGCTTGAACCTGTATTTTCCTCTATTTTTGAGTGCAAACAAGGTATGATCGAGTTCTCGAAGACTTTGAAAATTTTCACCTTGATTTTTCTTCCAACGCCAACCCCTTTTATTTTATTTTTGTTATTTTTGTTTTATTTTGGATAGATTTTAGGAAATAACTCAGCAATGGGTTATGACAACGATAATTCTTATAAGCAAGAACTTCCAAGTTAGTAATACTGTTAGTGTTATATTTAATATTTATTGTAACGACCCTAAATTTTGATGAAATGTTCTCATTTCTTGCAATCAAGTTCGAAAAAATGGGATATTTTTTAATTCAGATAGTTTCGATGATACACTAGTAACCAAGTTATTGAAAATACATCAACCCATTAATGAGTCCATCATAACCATAACATGTCCAAATGTCTTGAATGCTATCCAATGTCAACATATAACAAGATTATATTACATATAATCTCATAATTCTAACATTTTGTATTTTTTTCATGCATACGCAATATGATAATGAAATATGTTAAGCAATGCAATTTAACTCATGAAAAATAAAAAAAAGGAAAATTTATGATATATTAAAGCCCAATAATAAACTCTCATAACAATATTATAAACATCATACATTTTAAGTTAATTTCCATATCAAAAGAAATCATTTTATGCTCTGAATGCTTTCTGTCTTATATGTGTGGTCACATCATAATAATGAATTTCCAACAATGAATCAATGGTTAGATGAATCTTTATTTTTCATTTCAACAAATAATTAAAGCCATGTTAATCATAAATAATACAAACTAGATCCTTACATTACTTACTTTAATTAATGGTATTTTCATGTATTGTCATAAACTTTCTACATCAGTCCATGCTTACATTTGTTTTCCTTACTTCGTATTTAAGGTCTTATTTAACTCGCCAAAAAACATCCTACCTCATAAAATAACTACATCCTTTACTCAAAAGTAACTTTAATTTTCTTTGAATTATCCAATAATTCTATTCTTATGAGCTTCATATCCTTCTTCTTGAAGATGAAAAATGTAAAGTATATTTATTTATAGTTTTGGAACAAAGAAAACATCAAAGATAGTATTGACAATATTATTTTTGGTTTGAATTTACACAATTTCTTTTTTCTGTAATAGAAACTTTAAACTACTCACCCTGAGGAAAACTAACTTTTCTAGGTACCATAATCTTTTATGTTTTTTTTATTCATATAACAAGTCATTAATAAAGATGTTTCATGTTTCTTTTTTGGAAAATTAGATTTTCTACCACCATTCTTATTCAAATTAGTTTGATATTCTATTTTTTAATGTCCATACCTATAGCACCTAAAGCATTTAACTTTATATTTATCTATTAACTTTGGCTTGTAAAAAGTTCAATGATTATTGTCATATGTTATCCCTATTTTTAAGAATTAAAACATGATTATCTATAAAAAAAATATTTTAAATCTACCATTATTATTTCTTGCACTCCTTCATCTTCTTTAATCACCTTTATTTAAGGTAGAAAATTCATTATTATATGAAACTTGTAAAGCCTGCTTCTTTTTATCTCGTCATTATCCTCTTTATCTTGTCAATTCATCTCTTGTTCATGAATTAACAAATAACTTTGCAATTCATCAAAATAAAGTTTATTTATATCCTTAGATTCTTATATTCAACACATCACAAAATTAAATTTTGGCATCAACCATCAAAGAATTTTCTCAATGATGGTGATATCTTCTATTGTATCTAATCGATTCACACCATTTAATGATTTCCAACATTCCTGAAAAACAATGTGTGACTAACTATCCCATATTCATCCTAAAAACTTTGTATTATGTATGAAAAGCTTAAAGTTCTTACCTCTATCTTTGCTCTAGTTGCTTTTGTTTTCATCAAATTCCAAATATCCTTGGAGTTTTATTTATAAAGAATGATTTACAAGATTGATCAATCAATCAATTTAAAAATATCATTATTTTTGTACAAACATTCCCTCTATTTTTATTTTTTACATATTAATTATTTTTATTTGAAATGGTGGTTTAGTTATTCCTTGAAAAACGACCTGCCAATGCTCTTTAGACTTTAAGATATCATCCATTAATATGAATAAAGTGCATTTCATAGTCACGTGCTTCATCCTGAAATGTAAAAATGGGTTGGAACAAATATTAGTGGCTCTTACACCATCACAATTAATCACAAGTGAAGGAGAGACACACACGTCGAGTTCAGCGAAGAGAGAACACACCCAGTTTAGCTCGTCAAAAGTTTTCGTGACCAATTGATAATTGGCCTTGGTTGAGGAACAAGCAATAAAGTGTCGTTCATAAAGGGAACTAAAAGATTTTTTATTTTATTTGAGGAAACCATATCTCTTGAAAAGTATACTTTACCTAGGTAAGTGAATAAAATCCCGATTATTCCAAGTTCTTATAAAAAATACATGTCCTGACTTGAACTCGAGACTTGCTGTGCAGAGAAATGTAGGAGATGATCATGAATCTTGAAAATGAATGCAGAAGTATCAGCATTTGAATTTTAAAAACCCGTAGTAAGAAGAAATGTAGCTAACTCAGAGGCTATAAATTGCCTTGTTGTTTAGAAGCTGAAAAAAAAAGAAGAACAAAAATTAACACATAACCTGTCCTAAAGCTAAGAAAGATGTATAGAAAAATCCTTGTAAGACATTAGTTTCAAAAGAACAATGAGAAAGAGATGCACCAACAATTATTATTAGATCATATAACTTCGTATAACCCACGAAATTATAAAACATTTTTAATTTGGATCCTGAAAGATCTTTCTCCATTAGAATCCATTCTACAAAAAATTCTCAATTGAGTATTTCACATATAAAAATATATTTATTATAAATTGTTTGAGATAATTGGGGCATTTTTTTTTTTTTTTATAAACTAATTTAACTGAAAACATTAAAGCATGGATTTGGATGCACATAATTTAGAATTTTTGATACATTTGGGTTGAATTGATGAAAAGATTTCTTGGGAGCTCAACTGAGTGTAATTATTAATCGAGTGTTGGAAAACACACTCAAATAAGAAAAAGAATGATATGGCTAAAAAATCCACTATCTGGACTGATTGATAGCAAGAAAGCACACCTAAATACAGGAAAGAGACAGGTCCGAAAAGCACGCTATGTATTTGATTGAGGGCTGCAGGCACACTCAGAGAAATGAAAGAGGTGATGGCTTAGATCTTCAAAAATTGTTTGAGATAATTGGGGCATTTATTTGTTTTATAAACTAATTTAGCTGAAAACATTAAAGTACGGATTTGGATGCACATAATTTAGAAGTTTAGATATATTTGGGTTGAATTGATAAACAAATTTCTCTGGAGCCCAACTGAGTGTAAATGATATGAACTTATATAAGGTAATATCATCAGCTCGCAACATAATTACTGAGAATAAGTCTGAGCAGTGAACACCAATTTAGTCATCTTCTAGCTTAGATCTTCATAAACTCGTTTTATTTTCTTTTCCTTTCAAATCGAATATATATATATATATATATATATATATATATATATATATATACTAGCTAATTGCCCGCGCGTTGCCGCGGGTATTTTTTTGTATATAATTTAACATAATTAAATCTACAACCATAAATTTATATGATAGAAGTAAATACAAATTATAGATAAAAAGATAACATATTTAAAATTTTGAGTTGAGTTTGTCACGTAAGCATAGATTACATTTTTTAGAATATAGGTATTGCGTCATAAACGATCACAAAAGAGCGCGCACTAACATTAGAAAAAAGAGCAAAATATTTGAATAAGAAAAAAAAACCAAATTACTGAAATCATTATTGTGCAGATAATAAAATTATAAAAATCAATTCATAGAAAGAGCAAAAAAAAAAAAAAAGGAAAAAGGAAGCAATATTAATTTAAAATATTATAACAATAGCAACATCGGAGTCTTAATATCTAAAATTATTATTGCCGCTAGAATAAAAACAAAAAAAATTATTAAATTATACCGAGGGAAAAAAATAAAAAGCATGAACAAAACAGCAAGCAAGAAAAACAAATTAAAAATTATTATTATTATTATTATTATTATTATTATTATGAAAGAATAAATAATCACTATTATTATAATAATAGAATACATAATCACTATTATTATAATATTAATAATAATCACTATTATTATTATTCTTATTATAATTATTATTATTATGTTAATAATGAAAGAAACATAAATAAATGAAAGACTAAAAATATCCCAGAAACTTTAACAAAAGTTAAAAAAAAAAAAATATCATTGCTATTACCGGCAAATTTTTTTTTTATCAAATTATTATTATTATTATTATTATTATTGTTGTTGTTGTTGTTGTTATTGTTGTGTTAAATACACTTATATATACATGGACAAAAGTAGGGATTAAAAAAATAAAAGTGTAAGGGCTGAAATGAAAATCAAATATAAAGGGATTAAATTAAAAAATTAAAAGTCAAAGGGCTGAAATGCAAATTACATTTATTGTCAATTGAAAACAGAGGACAAAATTGCAAAAATCGGAACTTTTGTACCGAATTGATTGAGTTATATACAGCCAATCCGGAAATTGAAAGTAGAAGGACCGAAGTGAAACTTTCACATTCAATCAATTAAAATTGGAGGACCCAATCGAACAAAATCAAAACTTATATCAAAGAAATGAGGACCAAAAACGAAATTAAAAGTACAGGGACCGAAGTGAAAAGTAACGCAATATGGGGGACTCTCCTGCACATTGACGTGCAGGAGAGAGAGAAACATGGCCGGCGGCTTTAACCGGCCTCCGCCGCGTCCACGGACATTTGGTGGTTACACGCACCACCGCGGGAGGAAGACCACTCGGCGACGCATCGTTCTGGCCTCCGGTAGACAATTTCCGGCCACCTGAGGATGCCGCACGCGCCACCTAAACATGGCGTGAGGCGAAAAACCGTCTGGCGCGTGCGCCTCACGCCCTGACAGACGCCGAATAAAAAATTCAAAAAATAGGGCCAATTACCGTCCTGCCCCTGTACCCAATTCAGTATTTTTGTCTTATTAGGGGCTAAAACCGTATTTAGCCATTTCAGAAAATAATAAAAAATGAAAAAGTTGCGGCGGACCGGGCCGGTCCGGCAGCGCGCAATTACGCCAGTACCCCTCAGCCGGAACCCTTATTTTGTCTTATTACCGGGGACGAAATAGTCAATACACTGTTCACAACTGAATATTTTAAAAAAAAATCAAAAGGAAAAACCGAAAATAGCCCCGTTTCCCAGCCCCTTCTGCCGCGCGCCCGAGGGCCAAAACCGGGCGTGCACTGCTCGAATCCACAGTCACCTGAGTCTGGTGCTACAGTGGAAAGGCCACGCCCTTTAGTTGTTTTGTAATATATATATATATATATATATATAATCATTTAGCTCGATGAAACAGCGTGATGGCCAGTTAGTGGATTCCCATTGGAAAGCTCCCAGAAACCAAAATAATGTAAATAAAACAACAGCTTTGGCTTCAACACCGGCCAAGATAAGCAATCCGCAGGAGTCGGATATTTGTGTATACAAATCTTTTTTTACTAAATTATCAGAACATTAGGGCACATTTTCTGAGAGTTATCATGTGCATATTTAAGATTTTCTTTTTCACTTTTGGCTCTCTATGGCCACACTCTGTATTTCCACTTTAAATATAATCTATTAATTATATATGTGATACAATGTGCTTGAAAATTTATATGCTGAATGTTTTGACCAGGAAGCAAATCAGTCAACCCAATCGAGGAATCAATGTGAGTGTAAAATTCAAGCTCATGATTTGAAAGGGTGCAAACTTATCATCTTTTTCCATGCAAATCCAGCAGGGTTTTTCTAGGTTAGCGTGAACATTACGTGGATTCAACTCTTGCTGGCCATTAGGGTACGGATTTCTTTTTTCTGTCTGCATGAAAACATTATATTTTTATAATATTTGAGCACCGTCCTATTAAAGAGTTATTATAAAATCGGTCCAATTCGAATTAAATATGCGATGAATGCATGACATCAAGATTAAATTGCAGAACTTGCGCTAATAATTAATTCATTACATCAATATACAGTAAAATGGATATAAGATACCACTAATGTTTCTTTAATCAATATACATTAGATTATATCATGATAAATCATAAGTAGTAATTTTATGTAGATTTTTTAATTTTCTTAATTAGAGAGATTCATAATTGATTACAAGTATTTACATGAATATGAAATGATGTGATCGTTTTATTGTTATGATATAGAAAACAAATCAACAACAGCATTTATGTAAAATGAAATGTTATGCTTGTTTTTATTATTCCATTCTTGTAATCAAAGGGAAAAATTTCATGTTTTTGTGGTTTGATAAAAAATTATAGCTTGAAGTTCAAGATTGCACAAAAAAAATTTGGACACGAGGAAACTCCACCTTCCTGAAAGTGTATTTTGTGGTTAGATAAGCGAGTAAAACCCCAACTATTTCAGACTCTTATAAAGGGTGCACATCCTGACTAGAACTCGAGACCTGCTGTGCAGATCCCAGGCTCTCTACCATCATGTCACGCCTCTTAGGGAAGATTGCACAGATTAATTATTTGTCATTTCTCTTGAAATTAAGGTTGTCAATTCCGTTTCAGTTAGTGCTTTCTTTCTTTTTAATTGAAACTGAATGTTTCGGTTTCAGAGCGTTTCGGCGCGCCGTTTCGGGGTTGTACTGTTTATGTATATATATATATATATATATATATATATATATATATATATATATATATATAATTAAATATATTAATTCAAAAAAAATTAGTTCAAATCCAAAAATAAAATTATTTAGAATTGTGCAATTTAATCTTAAAAAACACAATAAAATGATATTTCTGAACAAAATTATGAACATGTATAATATTACGAGAATGTCATCATTAATCTCGTAAGGTCATTACATTATCTAATTGCTCTGAAATTATAACATAATATATATAAATATGTCAAGAGACTCATCGTAAAATTTCATCTCAATCTAATGGTTGGATTAAAAGATATGATTGATATTGTAAAATTATTTATTATTTAAAAAACACTATTTGGCCGAAATGGAACGAGCGAAACGAAACCGAAATGTTTCGGCCATTATTTGGAAAAAAAATCCAGAATGGACCAGAATTTAAATCGAGGTAAAAACGACGCATTTTATCTTGTTTTTTTAACTGGTACGAAATACTTGTTTTTTTAACTGGTACGAAATATTTCGGTCGTTTTGACCGAAACTGATAACTCTGCTTGAAATAGTTGCTCCATAGAATTTATCATATGTTTCAATGTTTTCTTCATAACATGCAGGGTTGTTTTTTACATTGCATTTGTAAGAAACTATATTGTATAAAGTAATTAAAAAAAAAAAGGAAGGAAAGGAAATATGCAATTATAAATTAATGTTTTTATATATAAAGCAGGGGTCTATATTAAAACCTATGATAGATGTAATAAAGGATCCCCTTGCTAATAGATGTTCTGACTGAATAAAATAAAATCTTAATGTTTTTTTTTTTGTTTTTTTTCTTGCAAGAAGGTTTAATTAATGTACCTTCGGTTATGAAGATAACCCTCTTTGTTAAGAAATTGAACCTGAAACCTTCTAAAAAGGCAATTCATATCTTGAGAATTGACAATCAAGATTACCTATAAAAATAAATTTAATCATGCGTTTGGTAAGTCATGATATCTCAAACTTTGAAAAACCTACATATTCTAGTACATTATATTAGAAACAAAATTAGGAATGTGATTCCCTTTTGAAATGAAAAGAATTCAAGATGTTAAGAAATTATTATTATTTTATTTAAATGTTCATCTTTTATAATAATAGCGTAATCTTAATCTTATTATTATTATTATTATTATTATTATTAGATTTACTTGTTATTATAATTCGATAATTTTAAATCTATTTTTGGATTTATTTCAATATATCAAAAAATTTATAAGGAAATATATTTTCATGGATACTAATATTAGTACATTATGAGTGTAATTTTCAGTATAATTAAAATAAAAATGGAATTGAATAGAATAGAATAAAAATATTTTAGTCATTATTGAATGTTCGAGTAGTCTTAGTCTTCGCTAATTTATAGATTTTCTAACAAATTTTCTAAGCTTTACCCTTTCAAGTTGTCTATAATAAAACTTTTTTTTAATATATATAGATCTTAGGAATCTCTTACCAACATATACTAATAGAGAATAGGTAGCACTACTAAACCTATTAATAAAATAATTAAAATTACAATTAGATCTCAAAACTACTCTTTAATAAAAATATATGATAATTTTAATTCTTAAAGTCTGAATATAATTATAAATTTATTCTCCAATCCACAATGAATCCTTGAACAAACTTGCAAACGATGTCAAAAACAATCATCAAGGATTGACAGCAAAAACATAAAAGAAAGTCCATAAATTTTATATGACATATATTTAAATTCATAATTATTTGAACCTTGAAGATATCATGTTATTATTATTAAACAAGAAAAATTAAATAATGAAAACAAATTATCGCCAATGTGATTTTCAGTAAGGGCGGTCAAAAATATATATTATTGGAATAACTATTTAAGGAAAAAAAGAAATAGTAGTTAGTAAATTCGTTAATTTTTAAAACAAGTAATGTGTGCATTTATATTAAAGCTGAATTTTGTTGAGAATTCCGAACTCTTTTCTCCTATCACCTCTTCAGGGTGGCTTATTGCTTGTGTTTGGGCAATCATTGCAGGTCTATTTGAAGGAGCTTTGCTAGAGGCATTTCGTAATGCTTGGTCGGGTAAGCTGGTAAGACGAGCTACACCATCTTTCAAAGCATCTAACTTTTCTTAGAAGTGAGCATCGCGGTGAGCATGTTCTTTGTCCCCCATATTTCTTTGGCAAAGTCGAGTGCTATGGACTTAACAGGTAAGAGCTCTTCGGGGACCTATATTTCAATTTGTTGATGATATGTTACGTGCAGCGAAGGATGCATGTGGATGTAAATGTATGTACATACACATCAGGTAGTTTGTACCTCGAAGACAAATTATAGACCCATTATATGAGGGGTAAGTTTTCTACCTGGTCTCAAAAAGTCTATGAACTGCCCAATGACCGCCTTACATGAAGGTAGTATAGGGGTTTACAAGAAATGATTGGGGCACGATGTGACCACCATTATCGAGTAAACACTAAGTTCATAGTTGGATATTTCATGAATTTGAACTTCAATTGAAAGTAATGAGGCAAATCGTAGAATCGTATAACTAAGTCATTCCCAACTGTTCACTTGTAAAGTGAATAGTAACTAACAAAAGGAAGGAGGTTACCTATCGCTGCTGCTGTGTAGAGGTGGTTAGACTGATTCTGTCGGTGGTGGCGGCGCCGAGTATGGTGGCCTATGGTGGTTATAGGAGATGAAAGGTTGTTGCAATGTTTGTTCTCACGGTGTAGAGAAGTGCAAGTATTGTTGTCACTATTATTACTGGAGGAGCTATCACAGATGGTGCTGGAGAGGTGCAGGTGTTGTTGTTGTGGATGGAGAGGAGGAGGAAGTGCATCTGCCATCGGAGAAAAAGAAGAAGAGCATATGTCATTGTGTTGCCGAAAGAAAAGGTATAGTTACTACAGGAGAAGAAAAAGACTGGACTGCTGCTGACAGTGGAGAAGAAAAGGACTGAGGTTGCTGCTACTGTTAGAGGTGAAGAAGAAGAGGTGATTCCTTTTGCTCCTTTCTCCTCCTTTTTCTCTTCATTTCTTTTTATTTCTCCTTTGCTCCTAATTCCTTAGGTTTGATAAAGGAGGTGCATACCTTTTCATTGGATCTTTAATTGCTTGATTTAGTTGTTTGTAGCTCCATATTTAATTGTTCGAAGTTGTCAACCCGATAAATGGTGATTTCAACCTTGTGGGTGGTAGAAACACCGTATTCAATTGCTTAAAGGTGTATAATACTCATGAAAATGATGCTATTTTGGCTATCATTTAAAGTTATGTTTTTTGGGTCTTGGAATTGTTTATTGTACCTTTCAATTTGTTCAATTACACCTTTAATTTTGCAATATCACCCCTAGTTAAAATTGTATTTGATTTTGGATTTAAGTTTTTTTTCCATTTTAGTTTTTGGTTTTGGATTTAAACAACTTAGCCCTTGATTTGCCCTTAAAGTTATCTATTGCGGTCCTTGAAGTTGCACTCGTTCTACAGATTGGTCCTTGGTCTTAAATTTGTTTATTCAAGTCCTTAACTGCCTCCTCTAATTTGATTTTTATTCAATTCAGTCCCTATTTTAAATAATTTAGCCTCTTAATGATAAGTCTTACCTTTTGAATTTATACCTTAATTCTTCACAAAACTATTTTCCTCTGCAATATAAACCTTTAATTGATGTAAACCATTTTTTTTCTTAGTAATAACAAGGTATACCAAACCCACAACTATTCCAAAAACATAAAAGAAAAATGTTTTAAATTAGTTTTAGATATAGATATAGAATTTTAGTTTGTGCACTTCATTTGTATTCGTTTATACTAGAATGTGTTTCTTTTATTCATTTGAGGATCAACTATTACATTTTCCTTTTTCAAAAAAAAAAAAATATTAAACAAAACATAATCAGTGAAGGCACAAAAGAATTGTATTATTATTAAACAAATCATAATGATTCATAATAAAAAATTTCTGATACAATAGTAAAATAATCGAATTAAATTATAAAACCATAATTAAAAACAAAACAAAGGAAAACTACAACCATGAATATTTATTCGTATAAAAAGCTGACACAACAACCTTGAATGAATGGACTGGAGACCAAATTTTGTAGAATTCATCGTGAGATGCTAACAACTTTGACTTTGACTTTAAATCCTCTTTTAGGGCATTCAAGCATTTCTTGGCCTTTTAGCATCCCGAGCCAAACTAATTAAGAACAAATTAAGACCCTTTATCATAACTTATTTCTAGGTTATACCCCAAAATCTACCCAAAATAATATAAAAATAAAATAAAAAAAGACCGGTGTTGGCAGAAAAATAAGGTTGTTAATTTTGGACTATTTAAAGAGCCCGATCATACCATTTTTGTGCCCAAAAAGAAGAAAAATACAGATACAAGGCTAAATTACTTTATTGTTGGATAAATTTGCGTAAAAATTAAGCTGAAAGGCATAATTATATTTTTATAGGCCAATTACATTTAATCCTGAGCCATTTTAAAGTATAATTATGTTTAAGAAATAATTTAGGGTCCAATTGAAGGATTTAATTAAGTGCAAGGACTTAATTATACTTTAAATTTGTCAAATTAATTTTATTAAGGGCTTAATTGATAAAAAAATCAAGTTCGTGAGCTTACTTCAGGTTTAATTGAGAAGTTCAGAACTTTCAAAGACTAAATTTAGTTTTTACCAAATTAATTGGATGAAGTCGAGGGTGAAATTGAAAATAAATAAATTTAATAGTCCATTAAGGGTCCAATTGCATAAATCCGAAACCAAGGAACAAAGTAAAAAGGCGTGTAAAGTTAAGGCTACTGTTGAAATTTTAGCGGGATACAATTGCACAAATTTAAAAATTTAAAGCCAATTGGGAGCGCAATTAGAACAATTACAAAGTGAAGGACCAACGTTCATTTGCACCTTCTCCTAAATCCTACATACATGACTACACTGTTCAGTCACCTAAATAGTGCAGGCACGTTGTTGCATGTGACGAGGAGGCAACCCATCACTACACGCAATGAGCAGTGATTACCTTCTTTGTATATAAAAGCTAGCACAAAAGAAAACACAAGGGGGAATGAACAGAAACAAACAAACAATGACTCTTGGAATTGCAGCTTTATTATCACAATGCAGAACCAATATTACTATAACTATTTACATAAACCATAGTTATTCCTCGAAACTCAACCTCAACACTTGAAAATGCTACTAGTTTTTATTTCTCACAATCTCCTCAGACTCACCATAACTTGCTTGCTTGATGGCACTATTGAAGAGAAGATCTAACCTTCTACCAACCTGTGGACTCATTGTTGGGACAGAAATAAAAGCCCTAAAGAGGCCTCATTAAGGATTGTATCGCAAAGTGATTTGGACAAGGTGGCCCTCCATATTTAAGGATTGTTCATAATGAATGCAATCATAAGAAATCCTCCCCTTAATCGAAAGTCAATGCTACGGTAGTTGTCTAGGACTTGCTGCATCCGTGATCTTCTAGCAGCAGAGTTTAATGTTTTCTGCAAGTTGTGGAGAGTAGGACAAAGAACTCTCGAAACCATGTGAACCAAAAACATTAGCCAATTTCTGACCTTTTTTTCTTATTAAAACCCTCATTTGGGATTGAAATCAAAGATGAGAATTGCAAGCAAGATAACTTAGCATTTGGGTCATCAATTTTAAATGCTATTACTTGCCGTGCTGCGCTTACTTTTTTTTTTATTATATAAAAACCCTATTGATTTTAATTGTGTTTTAATTGGTTATTTTTATATTTAATTAGTAAAATTATAATTGAAAAAATATGTTATTTTTTTTTCTCAACTAAAAGTGATTAAATGTTATTATTGTTAAAATTATTTTGATAATTATTTAATTAATAGATTGTATAATTGGAATCAATAAAACTCATTGATGTCTCAGTATCCTGATATAAAGAAGATAAGATGGGAGCCAAGGATTCTTTTCTGGATGAATAAAGAAGATAGAAGCTAAGGTTCTGATATGTTACATTATGGTGGGTCACTTAGGGTTAAAATAATTAAAGAACTTGCTCCAGTATTTAAATTGAACATTCCTATCTAGGAAAGACATATATAGGGTGGGGAGGTTGTCATTTGCGTGAAAGAATCCTTCTCTAACCACTAACAAAAAAATCAGTTTTGAAATAAAAAAAACCTAGAAAAAAGAAACAGAAAGACTTATGGATCAATTATCTCAAAAGGGAAATAAAAACAAAACTCTGAAAAAATAAAAAATAAAATAAAATTCATTCATGAAACTTCAAAACCACGGAAAATACAACCAGAATTAATTATTATTTTATCTATCCAATAATTGTTTTTTATATTTTTTTTCAAATAACAAAGAAATTGTAAAAAAGAAGAACAAAAAGAAAGGCCATTAGATGGGCCTCAAGTCATAGCATTCTATGGCCTAATACACACTGTCCAAATCCGCCGAACTTATCAAGACCCAATGACTTTTACCAGCCATGAACCAATCTATTAACCCAAACGCATACCCTAAATCGGACGGATAATGATAAAGACGACACTCTTCCAAGCTATTGTTGACCACTGTACCGAAAACACAAAAAAGATTCACCTCCATTATTGTTTTCTCTTGAACCTTTCTTCTCTATGTGCTTTTGCTGTAACTATCTCTTCCACATCTCATTATAGCATTCCTTCCCAGTAAATTATTTTTTAAAACCATACTCTCTTCTCGTGCCTGTGATTTCTGCTCTCTCTCTCTGTTTTTTTTCCTGAATAATACTGCTTGAGCAAAGCAGATCTTGCAGGACATCTTGAATCCAGGTAAAGTATCTATACTTGATCTTCTTCGTTTTACTGGTGTTTCTGTTTTTCACGTGTAACTATTGTTTGAATCTTTTTACGTAAAACACAAGTTGTATAAATTTTATTTAGAAACTTTGCAGTTTAGGATCATCAATAGTTTCCATCAATAAATCAATCCATCTTTCTCAGTTTTCTTCTAATCCTTGCTTTATGGAGTTCACACTATATTGACCCTGAACCTTGAGTTCATTGTTTTTGCTTTTTTAATTTCTTTGCTCTCCTTGACTTGTAATTTTAGTTTCAACCTTTCCCTTTTCAATGAATGTTACTTCAGTTTTTATTGATTGTTTGGGCCCTTTTTTCTCATCCTGTTGATAAGGTTTTTCCTTTTCTCTTTGCTACAGAGACACTGATCAAAATGATTCGACCAAGTGATCAATTTCGGGGCCTGGTTGACAGATCGTTTTGGGAATATGTTGAAAAGATGGATGGTGGTAGCATGACGTGCAAGTTTTGTGGGCATTTATTTTCCCAACATACTTCCATTTCGAGGATCAAATTGCATTTATCAGGAGTGACAGGCCGTGGTGTTAAAATTTGTGGACAGGTGCCCCAAGATGTCCAAGACGCAGCCCGTGCTGCAATTGATGGCCCTCCAGAGAAGAAACTTAAAACTGTAGCAGGCTCAAGCAATGGAGTGATGGCACAACAAGGAGATGCTCTTTCCCTTGAAGAGCTCGCAGATTGGATAGCTAACTTCCCTAGTGGAGAGACTGAGCTTCTGGAGAGAGCTCGCTTTCCTGAGACGACATCAATTAATCAAGCTGATGAGCCTCAAGGAGGTTCATCCCAGCCAACAGATCTACTGTGTCTTGACCATGGAAGATATTATGATCACCTCCGTGCTCCGTCAGAAAACAATGATGTAATTATGAATGATGTGGAAAACATGGTTAGAGTGAGGACAGAACCAGTGGAGGAGGAGGAGAACAATAGTGGAAGGTTAGAGCAGCCTGTCGCAGGAGCTAGCTCTTTTGGAGGGCTTGTAGACAACATAATGTGTCACGCACCTGGAAGAAGTTTGGAAGAGTACATGAGAAGTTTTGAGGTCTGTTTAATGGCAGATGATATAGATAATGGGACCGAAGGAGTAGTGCAGCCTGGTG
The DNA here is from genome assembly GCA_964035475.1 of Salix caprea. Lineage (NCBI taxonomy): Eukaryota > Viridiplantae > Streptophyta > Magnoliopsida > Malpighiales > Salicaceae > Salix > Salix caprea. The sequence goes on from OZ037746.1 coordinate 6,553,145, forward strand.
CAGGAGCTAGCTCTTTTGGAGGGCTTACAGACAACACAAATGAGATAAAAGGAGATGCACTACCAACGAGAGAGCTGGTGGGTCAAGCATTCAAAGACAATAAGATGACTATCTGGTCCTTGTTGATGGGCGATGAAGTTTCAAGAATTGGCATCTATGGGATGGGCGGAGTGGGAAAGACGACATTGGTGACACACTTATATAATCAGCTTCTAGAAAGACCAGAGACTAGTGTTTACTGGATTACTGCATCACAAGATACCAACATTAATAGATTGCAGACAAGTTTGGCAAGGCGTATTGATTTAGATCTTTCTAATGAAGATGATGAGCTCCATAGAGCGGTCGCACTGAAAAAAGAATTAATGAAGAAACAACATAAATGGGTTTTGATTTTAGATGATTTGTGGAAGGCTTTTGACCTGCAAAAGCTGGGGATTCCTAACCAAGCTGAGGGATACAAGCTGATTCTTACAACTCGATCAAAAAAGATTTGTCAACAGATGAAAACCCAACACGCCATCAAAGTGCAGCCTATTTTGGAGGAAGAAGCTTGGACATTGTTTATTGAGACACTTGGACATGACATAACACTTTCTCCAGAAGTGAAACGAATTGCTGTGGATGTTGTAAGGGAATGTGCTGGTTTGCCATTGGGAATTATTACAATGGCAGGAAGCATGAGGGGAGTGGATGACCTACATGAGTGGAGGAATACATTAAAGAAATTGAAAGGATCAAAATTTAGAGACATTGAAGATGAGGTATTCCGGTTGTTGAGGTTTAGTTATGATCGGTTAGATAATGATTCAGCACTACAACAATGTTTTCTATACTGTGCATTATTTCCAGAAGATTATAAAATTAAAAGGGAGGAGCTGATAGATTATTTGATTGATGAGGGAATAGTTGAAGAAGGAATGAGCAGGCAAGCAGCATTTGACGAGGGCCACACTATGATTAATAAACTTGAAAATGTTTGTTTATTAGAAACTGCTACAGATTATTATGATGGTAGATGTGTTAAGATGCATGACTTGATTAGGGACATGGCCCACCAAATACTCCAAACGATCTCTCCTGTCATGGTTGGGGAGTATAGTGATGGATTACCTATTGTGGATATGTGGAAAGAGAATCTAGTGCGAGTCTCTCTGATTTATTGTGATTTCCAGCAAATTCCTTCTAGCCATTCACCAAGATGTCCCAATCTTTCAACTCTATTGCTATGTTATAATAGAGGGTTGCAATTTATTGCAGATTCGTTTTTCACACAACTGCATGGGCTCAAGGTTCTTGATGTGTCTAGCACAGCCATCATAGAATTGCCTGATTCTGTCTCTAAACTGGTGAGTCTCACTGCATTATTGCTTAAAAGATGCAACAAATTAAGGCATGTACCATCATTAGAAAAGCTCGGAGCACTAAAGAGGTTAGATCTCTCTGGTACTACGGCACTCGAAAAGATGCCTCAAGGCATGCAATGTCTATCCAGCCTAAGGTATCTGAGGATGAATGGATGTGGTGAAAAGGAGTTTCCTTGCGGCTTATTACCAAAACTCTCTCACCTGGAACTCTTTGTACTAGAGGATATGTCAATTGCTGGAATATACACTCCAGTAACAGTCAAAGGAAAGGAAGTAGGATGCTTGAGGGAGTTGGAACATTTGGTATGCCATTTTGAAGGTCAATCTGACTTTGTGGAGTATCTCACTTCTCGGAATAAGACCCAGTCACTTAGTTCATACCATATTACTGTAGGACTACGGGATGTAGATGTTTATAAGGTAATGAAGAGTAGTTATGGCAAAAGTAAAGCACTTCGGTTGGGTAATTTGTGTAACAATGTCATGTTCCCATATGACATTCAAGAACTGTTTATTTCTAAATGTTCATGTGATGTTTCCTTTATAATGGAGCATTCAATTGAACTGGAGGTCATCCATATTGAGTATTGCAATAGCTTGGTTTCATCTTTATGGCTATGCTCTGCTCCACTACTGTCTCAATCTTATAATGGTATATTTTCTAATCTTAAAGAGCTTAAATGCTACAGATGTAAAAGTATGAAGAAGTTGTTACCTCCTGTCTTGGTACCAAACCTCGTAAACCTGGAAAGGATTGAAGTTGAACAATGTGATAAAATGGAGGAGATAATAGGAACAAGATCAGATGAAGAAGGGGTTATGGGTGAAGATAGAAACGAATTCAAACTCCCAAAGTTAAGATCCCTGAGATTGCAGGGATTACCACAACTGAAAAGCATTTGCAGTGCAAAATTGATTTGCGATTCTCTCCAAGAAATTAACATATTGTACTGCAATATGATGGAAATCCTGGTTCCATCTTCTTGGAGTTGTCTCGTAAACCTGGAGAGGATTAGCGTTGAAGATTGTGAGAAAATGGAGAAGATGATAGGAGGAACAAGATCAGATGAAGAAGGGGTTATGGGTGAAGAAAGCATCGAATTCAATCTCCCAAAGTTAAGAGAACTGACATTGAGGGGATTACAAGAATTGAAAAGCATTTCCAGTTCAAAACTGATTTGCGATTCTCTCCAAAAAATTGATGTATCGAACTGCAATAGCATGGAAATCCTGGTTCCATCTTCTTGGAGTTGTCTCGTAAACCTGGAAAGGATTAGCGTTGAATATTGTGAGAAAATGGAGGAGATGATAGGAGGAACAAGATCAGATGAAGAAGGGGTTATGGGTGAAGAAAGCAGCGAATTCAATCTCCCAAAGTTAAGAGAACTGACATTGAGGGGATTACAAGAATTGAAAAGCATTTCCAGTTCAAAACTGATTTGCGATTCTCTCCAAAAAATTGATGTATCGAACTGCAATAGCATGGAAATCCTGGTTCCATCTTCTTGGAGTTGTCTCGTAAACCTGGAAAGGATTAGCGTTGAAGATTGTGAGAAAATGGAGGAGATGATAGGAGGAACAAGATCAGATGAAGAAAGGGTTATGGGTGAAGAAAGCAGCGAATTCAATCTCCCAAAGTTAAGAGAACTGACATTGAGGGGATTACAAGAATTGAAAAGCATTTCCAGTTCAAAACTGATTTGCGATTCTCTCCAAGAAATTGATGTATCGAACTGCAATAGCATGGAAATCCTAGTTCCATCTTCTTGGAGTTGTCTTGTGAACCTGGAAAGGATTAGCGTTGAATATTGTGAGAAAATGGAGGAGATGATAGGAGTAACAAGATCAGATGAAGAAGGGGTTATGGGTGAAGAAAGCAGCGAATTCAAACTCCCAAAGTTAAGAGAACTGACATTGAGGGGATTACGAGAACTGAAAAGCATTTGTAGTGCAAAACTGATTTGCGATTCTCTCCAAGAAATTAAAGTATCGAACTGCAATAGCATGGAAATCCTGGTTCCATCTTCTTGGAGTTGTCTCGTAAACCTGGAAAGGATTAGAGTTAAAGATTGTGAGAAAATGAAGGAGATCATTGTAGGAACAAGATCAGATGAAGAAGGGGTTATGGGTGAAGAAAGCAGCGAATTCAATCTCCCAAAGTTAACAGAACTGAGATTGCAGGGATTACCAGAACTGAAAAGCATTTATAGTGCAAAATTGATTTGCGATTCTCTCCAAGAAATTAACGTATCGTACTGCAATAGCATGGAAATCCTGGTTCCATCTTCTTGGAGTTGTCTCGTAAACCTAATATGGATAAATGTTGATTATTGTGGGAAAATGAAGGAGATCATAGGAGGAACAAGATCAGATGAAGAAGGGGTTATGGGTGAAGAAAGCAGCAAGTTCAAACTCCCAATGTTAGGATCTCTAAGATTGCAGGGATTACCACAACTGAAAAGCATTTGTAGTGCAAAACTGATTTGCGATTCTCTCCAAGAAATTAACGTATCGTACTGCAATATCATGGAAATCCTGGTTCCATCTTCTTGGAGTTGTCTTGTAAACCTAAAATGGATAAAAGTTGCTTATTGTGGGAAAATGAAGGAGATCATAGGAGGAACAAGATCAGATGAAGAAGGGGTTATGGGTGAAGAAAGCAGCGAATTCAATCTCCCAAAGTTAAGAGAACTGACATTGAGGGGATTACAAGAATTGAAAAGCATTTCCAGTTCAAAACTGATTTGCAATTCTCTCCAAGAAATTGATGTATCGAACTGCAATAGCATGGAAATCCTGGTTCCATCTTCTTGGAGTTGTCTCGTAAACCTGGAAAGGATTAGCGTTGAATATTGTGAGAAAATGGAGGAGATGATAGGAGGAACAAGATCAGATGAAGAAGGGGTTATGGGTAAAGAAAGCAGCGATTTCAATCTCCCAAAGTTAAGAGAACTGACATTGAGGGGATTACAAGAATTGAAAAGCATTTCCAGTTCAAAACTGATTTGCGATTCTCTCCAAAAAATTGATGTATCGAACTGCAATAGCATGGAAATCCTGGTTCCATCTTCTTGGAGTTGTCTCGTTAACCTGGAAAGGATTAGCGTTGAAGATTGTGAGAAAATGGAGGAGATGATAGGAGGAACAAGATCAGATGAAGAAAGGGCTATGGGTGAAGAAAGCAGTGAATTCAATCTCCCAAAGTTAAGAGAACTGACATTGAGGGGATTACAAGAATTGAAAAGCATTTCCAGTTCAAAACTGATTTGCGATTCTCTCCAAGAAATTGATGTATCGAACTGCAATAGCATGGAAATCCTGGTTCCATGTTCTTGGAGTTGTCTCGTAAACCTGGAAAGGATTAGCGTTGAAGATTGTGAGAAAATGGAGGAGATGATAGGAGGAACAAGATCAGATGAAGAAGGGGTTATGGGTGAAGAAAGCAGCGAATTCAATCTCCCAATGTTAAGAGAACTGACATTGAGGGGATTACAAGAATTGAAAAGCATTTCCAGTTCAAAATTGATTTGCGATTCTCTCCAAAAAATTGATGTATCGAACTGCAATAGGATGGAAATCCTGGTTCCATCTTCTTGGAGATGTCTCGTAAACCTGGAAAGGATTAGCGTTGAATATTGTAAGAAAATGGAGGAGATAATAGGAGGAACAAGATCAGATGAAGAAGGGGTTATGGGTGAAGAAAGCAGCGAATTCAAACTCCTAAAGTTAAGATCTCTGAGATTGCAGGGATTACCAGAACTGAAAAGCATTTATAGTGCAAAATTGATTTGCGATTCTCTCCAAGAAATTAACGTATCGTACTGCAATAGCATGGAAATCCTGGTTCCATCTTCTTGGAGTTGTCTCGTAAACCTGGAAAGGATTAGCGTTGAAGATTGTGAGAAAATGGAGGAGATGATAGGAGGAACAAGATCAGATGAAGAAGGGGTTATGGGTGAAGAAAGCTCCAAGTTCAAACTCCCAATGTTAAGATCTCTGAGATTGCAGGGATTACCAAAACTGAAAAACATTTGTAGTGCAAAACTGATTTGCGATTCTCTCCAAGAAATTAACGTATCGTACTTACATAGCATGGAAATCCTGGTTCCATCTTCTTGGAGTTGTCTCGTAAACCTGGAAAGGATTAGAGTTGAAGATTGTAAGAAAATGGAGGAGATTATAGGAGGAACAAGATCAGATGAAGAAGGGGTTATGGGTGAAGAAAGCAGCGAATTCAATCTTCCAAAGTTAAGAGAACTAATATTGCGGAGATTACCAAAACTGAAAAACATTTGCAGTTCAAAACTGATTTGCGATTCTCTCCAACAAATTGATGTAGGTAATTGCAATAGCATGGAAATCGTGCTTCCATCTTCTTTAATTTGTCCCATAAACCTGGAAAGGATTAACGTTGAATATTGTGAGAAAATGGAGGAGATAATAGGAGGAACAAGATCAGATGAAGAAGGGGTTATGGGTGAAGAAAGCAGCAAGTTCAAACTCCCAAAGTTAAGATCTTTGAGATTCAGGGATTACCAGAACTGAAAAGCATTTGTAGTGCAAAACTAATTTGCGATTCTCTCCAACGAATTGATGTACATAAATGCCATAGCATGGAAATCCTGGTTCCATCTTCTTGGAGTTGTCTCGTAAACCTAGAAGAGATAAATGTTGACTATTGTGGGAAAATGAAGGCGATCATAGGAGGAACAAGATCAGATGAAGAAGGGGTTATGGGTGAAGAAAGCAGCAAGTTCAAACTCCCAAAGTTAAGATCTTTGAGATTGGAGGGATTACCACAACTGAAAAACATTTGTAGTGCAAAACTGATTTGCGATACTCTCCAAGTAATTACTGTAAAGTATTGTGAGAAGCTGAAGAGGATGTCAATTTGTCTTCCTTTGCTTGAAAATGGCCAGCCATCTCCTCCCCCTTCTCTTACAGCAATCAACTTATATCCAAGAGAATGGTGGGAGTCAGTGGTGGAGTGGGAGCATCCTAACGCCAAGGATGTCCTTCGTCCCTTTGTAAGAGGGTTGAGGTATGATATGAGTCCGATGCCATATTTCTACAATTGGCCATCTATTCTTATTAAAGAGACTATGCTAGACGTTGTCGTATTTAATCAGCTTAACATTTAAATTGCAGTGATTCTTTTCGTTCCTTTCCTTTCTACAATTGACCATCTACAATTGGAGTTTTCATCGGTAAGCATCATCTACATCTATTTGAGTTTTAATGAATTAACCTCAACTACTATTCAATTATTATATTTTACCTCAACTACTACCTGTCTATGATATTCCTCTTTTGTTATTGGATTTCATGCTTCTACTTTTTTCGTAATTTTGGTTTTTTATTTTGTTTTATAGTTAAGGTAGAATTTTATCTTATTTCATAAACATCCTAAAAAAACATATTTGATGATTGTTATTCTAGAAAAAATAAAACCTGTGAATACATCTGCATCCTTTTCGCTCATTAAAATTTATATATGTTTTTTATACTCATTTTGTTGTTATCATTCCAACCTTAAAAACTTGATTCCCTCTGTTTATTTCTTTATTATTTGTACAAAAATTTCCTTCTTTTTTTTCCTCCTCTCTTTAAAATTTAGAAGATTAACCTGAAGTTTCATCCTTGCGTACTATATCTATGCAGCTCTCTTATGGAGAATCAATTGTCTAAGCATATTAATTTTGAGAATTTGATTGGTTTCAAAGTTTATGGCTTTTAATTACGTGGTGATCTTTTTGTAGGAGGAGGAGGATGAAGGATGAGAAGCCTCTTATTTCGACTTTTATTAGATCAAGTTGTGAAGGTGTAGCTTCCTGCCAAATTCTTTCGACTTTTTTTTTGCTATATTCTATAATATAATGTTAGAAAGAAAATGTTTAGGAAGGAGTGGGCATAAAACAATCTCTTTTAATGACAGGAAACCACAAATATTTGCCAGCTGTTTTCCATGCATTCACGCAGCACACAGCAAATCACTTCAATTTCTTTCATCATTCCTGTTTCTGATTGAATCGAATCATCTCATCTGGAGTTCAACATCTTTCTTGCTTGCTTGCAAGGTAAATTCTACTTTTTTTTCTTCATCATCTTTTTTTTTTCTCTTACCACTAATTTTTTTTCTGCACGTATTTGTTTCGATTCTTCCAAACAATCAAGTTCAAGAATCTGTAAGTAGGATTGTAGATTGATCAGGTAGAACTTAATTATATATATATATATGTTGCTTGATCAATAATTAAACATGAGTATGATATTATAGCTTTGTTCTTACATGTCCATTTTGCTATCAATTTCAACTCCTTATCTTAAAAACAAGGAGAATTTCTTCAATATTTTTTATTTTAAATTACTTGCCAGACTCTTTTTTCTGACAATCACTTCAAAATCCATTTTTCACTCAATACTTATTTCTATCTGCAGGGACAAAGAAGAAAGGATAGAAATGGTAAGGCAGAATGATCCTTTTTGGGATTATGTTGAGAAGCTGGATCAAGTGTAAATTTTGTGGCTATAAATTTGCTGCTGCTACTTCCGTTTTGAGGTTCAAGTAGCTATAAATCCGTGGTGTTAAAATATGTGACAAATTTCCTGAACAAGTTCAAGAACAAAACTATGGAGGGAGGCATCATCCCATATAACGTTCATTGCCTGTGGCCCCTGTTTGCTTTCTGTGATTTCCCCCCGCCCCGTGTTGCAGCTTTGGGAAAGGTGGCAGTGGAGGTTAGTTTCCTTTCCCTCTCCTCATGCTTCAATATTTGTTTTCTTAATTAATATGGTTATCTTACTGCTGGTTTTCTCGAGTATGGAACGTTGTTTAGATTGAGTTTTTATTTATTTTATTTTGTTCTATTGGAATTTGACTTCTTCAAACTGGTTATATTGTATTTTGAAGTTTTAACAGAATTTCAATCAGTCCCAAATCTGAATATTTATTTGGACTACCGATTAAGGCATCTGGAAAAATAATATTTTCACTTTGTATATGGCAGTTGCAAAATGCTGTCATGCGACGTGCTGCTGCAATGCTGTCATCAGTATTTGTTATCAAATATACTAATTGTTATTGATAATGTTCTTGGTTCCTTTGTAAAGGATCGAGGTATGATATGAGTATGATGCAATATTTCTACAACACTTGATGCTTCTTATTCTTATTATAGGACTGTGCTACACGTTGCCGTATTTAACATTTAGAATTACTTTACAGGAACTGTAATACCTTTTTGGCTGTCTTCTAGAACATCATGTCATGGTGAGTTTGTAAACATCCAACTCTCTTACAACAAACTCAATTACCCTAGCAGCTCAAAGACCAATACTCAACATTGTTTATAACTCAAATTAGAAATCTAAAGCCTACTATATATGAAATGCATATCATCATGAATGAATATCCAATTATTGATTTGTATAATTGAAATGATTGTCATATCAAGAATTACATTTGAGTGATCCTGCCAAAGAAAACAAGATCTAGTCTGATATTCACTCGAACTGCTTGCTATACGAATGTTGCCCAAGTAGGATTGAGAGGAGACTTGTTTATTTCAGTATTCATTGGATCTCTGTATCATTCTTTCTAAACTACATATTTTGCTCTTATCAGTTCCACCAGGAGCTCCAAGGGTGAAGAAATTGCATATGCCATCTGGCATTGAGCATGTTGAAGAAGATAAAAAACAAGGGCTCGACCACGGTGCTTGAGTTCCATTTGTTGAAAATGCAGGGTCACAGGTCAACTGATTCCAAGTCTGCAGAATTGAAGACTGAAGCTGCAAAGATCATCAAGATTTCCTTTATTGTTTTTATCATGTTTTAATTTAAGTGGTTGTGTTTTAGTTAATTAAGATCAAATTACATTGATCATATCATGTTGCTTTATTTTCGCAGATTTATTTCCTGTTTTAAATAGAAGAGATTGTAATAGACTAGAATTACCATTCTTGTATTTTTGATCTTCTTCTATAAATAAAATCCAAGGGATGGCAGTAACCTAAGCAATTCTGCCCTTTGTTCTGTATATGTTACAGTATTTAATTGTGCTTTAATCTTTACATCTTTTCTAGGAAATTTCTGGGCAAAGTTCTCGGTTCTTAGCACTGATCTGCACAGTGCTTGTTTGTTCTCGTCAGGGACAAATTCCTGAGGGTGATTTGAACAGTAACTGTTCTTCACCAAATTTTATTTTCCAACACCATTGATGCTCATGTATCCGGAGGTCAACATCCCGGTTTGCCAGCTCTCCGTTCAGTCGGATAGAGACAGCACCTGCCAACTGCAACATGGAGAAGACCTTGGCCCCTCTCCGGGAGGAAAGTGTTCTCATTCTAGGATCAGGATCTGCTGTACAACAACAAGCTCGTGGAAAGAACCTGAGGAGGCCAGCTGTGTTCTGCGAGTTAGTTCAGTAGAATCTAATTAGCAAAATATTTTCATATAAAAATCATAAAATCACAAGTAAAATATTTCGGTACAAAATCACAAGTAAGATCATTTTGGTAGAAAAATCATAAAATCGTAAGTAAAAACAAACCACTGCCATGCGGTATTTAAAATCCAAAACATTACAATGCAGTAATGGAAACAATCTTATACACTGACCCAAAATCCATAATAAATAATTTTAAGAGGGAATTTACAATTACCATTCAAAGCATTTACAATTTCACTCGTGTTTTTAAACCTAAAAACCTAACAAAATTCTTTTGGAGAAATGTTGAAGCACTTCCCTGGGAGATCAACAATTTTCCTGCTAGATCCTCTTGCACAATAGAAAAAACACAAACTCCAGTAGCCCCACGTACATTTGGAACATAACACCAGCTGGTGGAAAAAGTAAAGCACGGTCATGTTCATTGCCTGAGAAAATATTCATTTTCAGTGATTTCAGTATTCATTTCCCATTTACTAACTGGTATCCTCTGGTCTGAATTGGATTATTCAACAATATCATCTTGTGTCTTCGTCAACAAAACGGGAAAATTTGGTAGCCTAAGCTTTCATGGCATTTCTAAGTGACCATCGATCGCTATCCAACTTGGCAGGATATGGAAATACAAACTGTAAATCAGACCACAGAATACCAGTCCTAAAAAAACAAATAAATCTCTCAATATTTTACAGCAAAGTAAAGGCCACACACGACCGTGCCTTGGAAAACACTGCTCGATCTCAGCAATATTTTCATACCATATTATTGTAGGACTACGGGATGTAGATGTTTATAAGGTAATGAAGAGTGGTTATGGCAAAAGTAAAGCACTTCAGTTGGGTAATTTGTGTAACAATGTCATGTTCCCATATGACATTCAAGAACTGTTTATTTCTAAATGTTCATGTGATGTTTCCTCTATAATGGAGCATTCAATTGAACCGGAGGTCATCCATATTGAGTATTGCAATACCTTGGTTTCATCTTTATGGTTATGCTCTGCTCCACTACTGTCTCAATCTTATAATGGTATATTTTCAAATCTTAAAGAGCTTAAATGCTACAGATGTATAAGTATGAAGAAGTTGTTACCTCCTGTTTTGGTACCAAACCACGTAAACCTGGAAAGGATTGAAGTTGAACAATGTGATAAAATGGAGGAGATAATAGGAACAAGATCAGATGAAGAAGGGGTTAAGGGTGAAGAAAGCAGCGAATTCAATCTCCCAAAGTTAAGAGAACTGACATTGAGGGGATTACAAGAATTGAAAAGCATTTCCAGTTCAAAACTGATTTGCGATTCTCTCCAAAAAATTGATGTATCGAACTGCAATAGCATGGAAATCCTGGTTCCATCTTCTTGGAGTTGTCTCGTAAACCTGGAAAGGATTAGCGTTGAATATTGTGAGAAAATGGAGGAGATGATAGGAGGAACAAGATCAGATGAAGAAGGGGTTATGGGTGAAGAAAGCAGCGAATTCAATCTCCCAAAGTTAAGAGAACTGACATTGAGGGGATTACAAGAATTGAAAAGCATTTCCAGTTCAAAACTGATTTGCGATTCTCTCCAAAAAATTGATGTATCGAACTGCAATAGCATGGAAATCCTGGTTCCATCTTCTTGGAGTTGTCTCGTAAACCTGGAAAGGATTAGCGTTGAATATTGTGAGAAAATGGAGGAGATGATAGGAGGAACAAGATCAGATGAAGAAGGGGTTATGGGTGAAGAAAGCAGCGAATTCAATCTCCCAAAGTTAAGAGAACTGACATTGAGGGGATTACAAGAATTGAAAAGCATTTCCAGTTCAAAACTGATTTGCGATTCTCTCCAAAAAATTGATGTATCGAACTGCAATAGCATGGAAATTCTGGTTCCATCTTCTTGGAGTTGTCTCGTAAACCTGGAAAGGATTAGCGTTGAATATTGTGAGAAAATGGAGGAGATGATAGGAGGAACAAGATCAGATGAAGAAGGGGTTATGGGTGAAGAAAGCAGCGAATTCAATCTCCCAAAGTTAAGATATCTGAGATTGAGGGGATTACAAGAATTGAAAAGCATTTTCAGTTCAAAACTGATTTGCGATTCTCTCCAAAAAGTTGATGTATCGAACTGCAATAGCATGGAAATCCTAGTTCCATCTTCTTGGAGTTGTCTCGTAAACCTAGAAGAGATAAATGTTGGTTATTGTGAGAAAATTGAGGAGATCATAGGAGAAACAAGATCAGATGAAGAGGGGGTTATGGGTGAAGAAAGCAGCCAGTTCAAATTCCCAAAGTTAAGAGAACTGACATTGAGGGGATTACAATTGAAAAGCATTTCCAGTTCAAAACTGATTTGCGATTCTCTCCAAGAAATTAAAGTATCGAACTGCAATAGCATGGAAATCCTGGTTCCATCTTCTTGGAGTTCTCTCGTAAACCTAGAAGAGATAAATGTTCATTATTGTGGGAAAATGAAGGAGATCATAGGAGGAGGAAGATCAAATGAAGAGGGGGTTATGGGTGAAGAAAGTAGCAAGTTCAAACTCTCAAAGTTAAGATCTCTGAGATTGAGGGGATTACAAGAACTGAAAAGCATTTGTAGTGCAAAACTGATTTGCGATTCTCTCCAAGAAATTAAAGTATCGAACTGCAATAGCATGGAAATCCTGGTTCCATCTTCTTGGAGTTGTATCATAAACCAAGAAAGGATTATGGGTGAAGAAAGCAGCGAATTCAAACTCCTAAAGTTAAGATCTCTCAGATTGCAGGGATTACCAGAACTGAAAAGCATTTATAGTGCAAAACTGATTTGCAATTCTCTCCAAGAAATTAACGTATCGTACTGCAATAGCATGGAAATCCTGGTTCCATCTTCTTGGAGTTGTCTTGTAAGCCTAAAAGGGATATATGTTGATTATTGTGGGAAAATGAAGGAGATCATAGGAAGAACAAGATCAGATGAAGAAAGGGTTATGGGTGAAGAAAGCAGCAAGTTCAAACTCCCAATGTTAAGATCTCTAAGATTGCAGGGATTACCACAACTGAAAAGCATTTGTAGTGCAAAACTGATTTGTGATTCTCTCCAAGAAATTAACGTATCGTACTGCAATATCATGGAAATCCTGGTTCCATCTTCTTGGAGTTGTCTCGTAAACCTAGAAGAGATAAATGTTGGTTATTGTGAGAAAATTGAGGAGATCATAGGAGGAACAAGATCAGATGAAGAGGGGGTTATGGGTGAAGAAAGCAGCAAGTTCAAACTCCCAAAGTTAAGATCTTTGAGATTCAGGGATTACCAGAACTGAAAAGCATTTGTAGTGCAAAACTAATTTGCGATTCTCTCCAACGAATTGATGTACATAAATGCCATAGCATGGAAATCCTGGTTCCATCTTCTAGGAGTTGTCTCGTAAACCTAGAAGAGATAAATGTTGACTATTGTGGGAAAATGAAGGAGATCATAGGAGGAACAAGATCAGATGAAGAAGGGGTTATGGGTGAAGAAACCAGCAAGTTCAAACTCCCAAAGTTAAGATCTCTAAGATTGCGGAGTTTACCAGAACTGAAAAGCATTTGTAGTGCAAAAATGATTTGCGATACTCTCCAAGTAATTACTGTAAAGTATTGTGAGAAGCTGAAGAGGATGTCAATTTGTCTTCCGTTGCTTGAAAATGGCCAGCCATCTCCTCCCCCTTCTCTTACAGCAATCAACTTATATCCAAGAGAATGGTGGGAGTCAGTGGTGGAGTGGGAGCATCCTAACGCCAAGGATGTCCTTCGTCCCTTTGTAAGAGGGTTGAGGTATGATATGAGTCCGATGCCATATTTCTACAATTGGCCATCTATTCTTATTAAAGAGACTATGCTAGACGTTGTCGTATTTAATCAACTTAACATTTAAATTGCAGTGATTCTTTTTGTTCCTTTCCTTTCTACAATTGACCATCTACAATTGGAGTTTTCATCGGTAAGCATCATCTACATCTATTTGAGTTTTAATGAATTAACCTCAACTACTATTCAATTATTGTATTTTACCTCAACTACTTCCTGTCTATGATATTCCTCTTTTGTTATTGGATTTCATGCTTCTACTTTTTTCGTAATTTTGGTTTTTTATTTTGTTTTATAGTTAAGGTAGAATTTTATCTTATTTCATAAACATCCTAAAAAAACATATTTGATGATTGTTATTCTAGAAAAAATAAAACCTGTGAATACATCTGGATCCTTTTCGCTCATTAAAATTTATATATGTTTTTTATACTCATTTTGTTGTTATCATTCCAACCTTAAAAACTTGATTCCCTCTGTTTATTTCTTTATTATTTGTACAAAAATTTCCTTCTTTTTTTTCCTACTCTCTTTAAAATTTAGAAGATTAACCTGAAGTTTCATCCTTGCATACTATATCTATGCAGCTCTCTTATGGAGAATCAATTGTCTAAGCATATTAATTTTGAGAATTTGATTGGTTTCAAAGTTTATGGCTTTTAATTACGTGGTGATCTTTTTGTAGGAGGAGGAGGATGAAGGATGAGAAGCCTCTTATTTCGACTTTTATTAGATCAAGTTGCGAAGGTGTAGCTTCCTGCCAAATTCTTTCGACTTTTATTTGCACCTTTGCTATATTTCAAAGAAAATGCAATTAGGCTGGTGCAAAATCTCTTTGCGAATTGTATTGGAATCTCTCCAAAAATTAATTGAATTGTATTCAATCAAAAGATAATAAAAGCTGAATGTCTTTTCCCTTACAATCTTCATCTTAAATAGGTATGATAACCCAAACTTTAACTAGGAAAGCAACAAATTAGGAAATTAAATAAATGCAGGTAAATAAAAAGCAATCCAATAATTAATAAAATTAGCTAAGAATCAGACTCCTTGCAACGGTGAAATTCCATGACTCCAACAGCTGTGTTGAAGTTGCACTTTCCATATATGTTCTCTTGAAACGGTAGAGTGTTTGATTATGGTAATGTCTCAATTGTCTCCATGTCTGGCACGTTAGTTGTCCCGCGCTCTTGCTCCAATTTCTCTTGCCCTGCCTCCTGATCTTGTTGCGGGCTTGTCTCCTGGCTTGTGTCAATCATCAGCTCCTGATTTGCATCAATTGCCGTCGCTCCCAAAGAACTTGACTCCGGCAAGTTATACTGAAGGTAGGTAGTGAAGAGGTGGGGGTGCAATCGTTGTAATTCTGATGCTTGTAGCCAAACTGATTCCGAATTTGGGCGATTTTTCCACTGAACTAGGAACTTGTAATAGCCTCCCCGTCGAGTTGATACAAACTGATGATCAAGGATTGCGGCAATTTCATCCCGAGGTGTTGTATTTGTTGGAAACTGCTCGTCTGCTGAAGTGGCTGGGACTGGTGGGCTAGATGTGTCGCCCTTGAATGCAGTAATATCTTCAACATTGAACACGGGGCTGATCCCAAACTCAGAAGGGAGCTCAATCACATATGCATTACTGCCCATTTTTTTTATAATCTTGAAGGGACCTGCTCTACGAACATGAAGCTTTGAAACACTTCCTGGAGGAAAACGTTCTGGTCGTAAACGGACAAGAACCATATCACCTTCATTAAATTGACGATCTTTCCGTTTGGCGTTTGCTGTAGCTGCATAGGAATTTGAATTGAGCGTTAGGCGACGCTTGCATTCTTCGTGAATGTGCTGCATATAACTGGAGAAGTCCAAGGCAGCCTCACTCGGCCTTGTTGGGAGTGGCAGAGTGTTGACGTCCAATAGGGTGTTTGGCCGACACCCATACACCAAATCGAATGGAGTGCATCCTGTAGATCGGTTAACAGAGTTGTTAAAAGAGAATTCAGCATGGGGAAGTACGAGATCCCAACTGGTGACATGATCTGCTACAAGGCAGCGTAGCAAGTTCCCTAGGCTTCGGTTGGTCACCTCGGTTTGGCCATCCGTTTGCGGGTGGAAAGCACTAGAGAACATCAACTTCGTTCCCATTTTTAGCCCACAAGGTCTTCCAAAAATAGCTGACAAACTTGACATCGCGGTCTGAAACTATTGACATTGGGATGCCATGCAAACGGACTACTTCGCGAACAAATAGAGCTGCCACTTTGGATGCATCAAACGTTTTGTGGCAGGGGATAAAATGCGCCATCTTGGAAAAACGATCCACTACTACCATGACTGAATCATTCTGTCGACTAGTCTTTGGTAGCCCGAGTACAAAATCCATGCTAACTTGCTGCCATGGCTTATCGGGGATGGGTAGGGGTGTGTACAGCCCTGCTGGTTGCTTGGTTCCTTTGTTAACTTGACACATCCTGCACCTGTCAATTATGGTGTGCACATCCCTTCTTAGCTTTGGCCAATAAAACCGATCAGCCACAATTGCGAAAGTCTTGTCATAGCCGAAATGTCCTGCTAGGCCTCCTCCATGCAATTCAGAAATCAAAAATTCCCGAAATGATCCGCGTGGAATGCAGAGGCGTGATTTAAAAAATAAGAACCCATCACGCAGCATGTAGTCTTCCTGTTGGTGTGCGTCTGGACTTGATAACTCTTTCCATAACTTGCCAAAATCTTCATCTTCAGAATAAGCACTCTTCACACTGTCAAACTCAGTGACAACTACTGATGAAATGTGCAGCAGGTGAGGCCTCCTGCTCAATGCGTCTGCCACTTTGTTTTCGGTCCCTGCTTTGTGTTTGATCAAGAAATCAAACTGCTGCACGTAGTCCATCCAACGCGCATGCCTTGCATTCATTTTGGTCTGCGAATTGAGGTGTTTTAGAGAATCATGGTCGGTGTAGAGAATGAATTCTCTATGGATTAAGTATGGCCTTCAATGCTTTAATGTTTGCATTAGTGCATAGAACTCCATGTCATAAGCCGAATATCGTCGGCGCGTCTCATTAAGCTTCTCACTAAAGAAGGCAATGGGGTGACCTTCTTGGCTTAAAACGCCTCCAATTCTCACATGGGATGCATCACATGCTACCTCAAAGACTTTCGTAAAATCGGGTAACCTTAGTACTAGTGCTTCTCCCATCTTCTTCTTGATCTCCCGAAAGGCTTTGTCAGCTGCGTTACCCCATATGAAACTTTTGCCCTTGAGACATTCAGTGATCGGAGCCATGATGGTACTGAAATGCCTTATAAAACGCCGATAGAAAGTAGCCAAACCATGGAAGCTTCTGACTTCCGAAACACTTGTGGGTGTAGGCCATGATTGAACCGCCTGGACCTTCATAGGATCAGCTTTGACACCTCGGTTGGAGATGATAAATCCCAAGAAGTTGACACTCTCCTTCATAAATGAGCACTTTTCTTTGTTGATGAAAAGCCTCTCTGCCCTTAATACGGTTAACACCTGCTCAACATGGCTAATATGGTCCTGCACACTTCGGCTGAAAATCAGAATATCGTCAAAGTATACAACAACAAATTTGCCCAAAAATGGTTTGAGTACTTGGGTCATAACGCGCATGAAAGTGCTGGGCGCGTTAGTTAATCCAAAAGGCATAACTAACCATTCGAACAAACCATCTTTTGTTTTGAACGCCGTCTTCCATTCGTCACCCAAACGAATCCGAATTTGGTGATACCCGTTGCGAAGATCGATCTTGGTGAAAACAGCGGAACCATTTAATACATCCAGCATATCGTCAAGTCGTGGAATAGGGAATCGGTACTTCACTGTTATCTTGTTGATTGCGTGACTATCCACACACATTCTCCAGCTGCCATCTTTCTTTGGCGTCAATAAAACTGGAACAGCACAGGGGCTGAAACTCTCCCGGATAAATCCCTTATTTAGCAACTCCTAAACTTGCCGACCAAGCTCCTCATTCTTTGTGGGGCTCATCCTGTAGTGTGGAATGTTAGGCAAAGAAGAACATGGAATCAAGTCAATAGCGTGCTGAATGTCCCTCATTGGTGGGAGCTGACTTGGTATTTCAGCCGGCATCATGTCTTGAAATTCATTCAACAGTTCGGCTAATTCAATGGGTGTCTTATGGTCCCCTTGTTTTGCTTCACGTGTCACCAACATGAGCACCATGTTGTCCTCTTGCATAACCCGTGTAAATTGACGCATTGTCAATACTGGCCACGCCTCCTGTTTTGTCTCAAATTCTGAAATTTGCAATGGGTCAAGAACAAATTTCTTCCCTTTAAAGCTGAACGAATATGTGTTCGTATACCCATCATAAAATACTTTACGATCGTAAAGCCATGGTCGTCCTAACAACATGTGGCATACGGTCATAGGGATGACATCGCACCAAGCCTCATCAACATATGTTTTGCCCAATGAAAATTTAATCAAACAACGATGCTTAACAAGGATTGAATTAGCATCATTTACCCAATTAATCCGATAGGGGCTGGGGTGCTTCTCCGCCTTTAATCCCAATCTACTGACAGTCATCTCAGAAACCACGTTCATGCCACTCCCATTGTCAATTATGACATTTAAAGCACGATCCTTATGCTCCATTCGGGTATGGAAAATGTTGGTTTGCAGCCACTCAGGATTGGCTTGTACTTCTTTCCTTGTTCCTGTCAATACCCTGTTAATCACGCAGCTAGGTAAATCAGACGCACCAAGGTGCTCCTCATCACCGTGAGCATCATCATTGAATTCCTCTTCTCCAGCGTCTTCGGTTTCTTCCATAGCCAGTAATTCTTTTTCACATATGAAGGCCAATTTCTTATCTCGTGTTGGGCACACTACTGCATAATGCCCATGTCCCTTACACTTGTAGCATTGAGGTCCTTCATTGGCAGGTCTCGTCATTCCCCTTACGGTTCCACTGCCAAAATTCCTGTTTTGGTCCCTCTGTAGTGGTGTTCTTTGGAAGGTGTTTGCTGTTGTAGGTTCAGTCCTTGCGTCTGCCATATTCACCCTCCTTCCAGCCGAGAACCTTGTTTGCTTCTCAATGCGGAGGGCTAGTTGATATGCCTCCTCTACATTGATCATTCTAGAGGTCCACATTTCCTTCCGTATTTCATCCCGCAAGCCAGTTCGATATCGAGCTAGGGTCTGTTGATCGGTCTCCATTATTTTGCTACGAACAGTAAGTTCGTGAAATCGATCCGTAAATTGATCCACAGTCAATGAGCCCTGCCTTAATTGCAGCATTTCTTCGAACATCATCTGCTCATAATCTATGGGCAGATACTTCTCTTTGAGTCGTTCTTTCATCTCCTCCCAATTAGCAACCGCAGGACGTCGAGTGCGTCGTAGTTGCTCCTCCACACTTCCCCACCAAACTCGTGCATGTCCTCTCAATTTCATCCGGACATAGCGCACTTTCCTGTCTTCCGAAACAGCGAACCAATCAAAGTAATCTTCAATGGCTGTCAGCCAATCTTCAAACGCATGGGGGTCTAATTTTCCAGAAAAATCTGGTACGTCAATTTTCATCCTTTTTGTTAATTCATCCAAAGGTTGATAACCTCCATCATGATCCGCATGCCTCCTGTATACGTTTGGTCTGGGACGATGAACCCGTGGTTCATGATCCTCGTACACATCCTCCTCCACGTTTTCCTGAATATCATCTGCAACATTGTACTCCACCTCTGCTCTATGGAACCTCTGCTGATTAACGGGGGCATTCTCCTCTCGAGCATATCTTTCTTCCATGATATCCAAGCGACGAATCATTTGTGCCATAACCGTGGCAATCTGATCAAGCTGATAATGAAGTTGTGGTTGCTCAGGTTCTCGGTTGTTTGTGTTCTGGGGGTTTGCTGGATTTTGGTGATTGGAATTGGAATTGTTTGTGTCTTGGTTTAGTGGGTCTGGGGTGTTCGGGTTGTGGCTGGTAGGACTGGAATTGGTCAGTGTTTGGTGGTTTGGGTTGGGGGGATTGTTTCTGTTTTGGGTGGTAGCCATGGCGTAAGAAGTTCCACTTCTTGTTGCTGGCATGAAGGGAAGCTCTGATACCAAATTGGTGCCTTGTATTGCAGGTTCTAAGTCTCAAAGAAAATGCAATTAGGCTGGTGCAAAATCTCTTTGCGAATTGTATTGGAATCTCTCAAAAAATTAATTGAATTGTATTCAATCAAAAGATAATAAAAGCTGAATGTCTTTTCCCTTACAATCTTCATCTTAAATAGGTATGATAACCCAAACTTTAACTAGGAAAACAACAAATTAGGAAATTAAATAAATGCAGGTAAATAAAAAGCAATCCAATAATTAATAAAATTAGCTAAGAATCAGACTCCTTGCAACGGTGAAATTCCATGACTCCAGCAGCTGTGTTGAAGTTGCACTTTCCATATATGTTCTCTTGAAACGGTAGAGTGTTTGATTATGGTAATGTCTCAATTGTCTCCATGTCTGGCACGTTAGTTGTCCAGTGCTCTTGCTCCAATTTCTCTTGCCCTGCCTCCTGATCTTGTTGCGGGCTTGTCTCCTGGCTTGTGTCAATCATCAGCTCCTGATTTGCATCATTTAATGTACAATTTAAAGCATAACTATGGCAGGAAAATAAAGTTAGAGATTTTATTGTGTGAAATGATGATTTATCTCAATGTATTTTATTCAATCATGCTGAATTAGATTTTAATACATTGGAATTGCAGCTTTATTCAATCATGCTGAATTAGATTTACATTTTAATTTGTTGAGTTTAGATCTTGCTCTTCAAACATAATCAGTGAAGGCACAAAAGAATTGTATTATTATTAAACAAATCATAATGATTCATAATAAAAAATTTCTGATACAATAGTAAAATAATCGAATTAAATTATAAAATCATAATTAAAAACAAAACAAAGGAAAACTACAACCATGAATATTTATTCGTATAAAAGCTGACACAACAACCTTGAATGAATGGAGTGGAGACCAAATTCTGTAGAATTCATCGTGAGATGCTAACAACTTTGACTTTGACTTCAAATCCTCTTTTAGGGCATTCAAGCATTTCTTGGCTTTTTAGCATCCCGAGCCAAACCATCTTCAATTTTCGACTTTTCATCAGAAGAACTCAAACGACGCGCATGTGGAACACGATTGTGGGAGTCTCTCCTGAGAAATTGCTTGAACCACTTGACTGAATTCTTAGGATGTCGTTTCAAATTATTGCTGTAATCAACATAGTAGAGGCCGAACCTCACAGCATAACCACTTCCCCATTCGAAATTGTCCATTAAAGACCAGGCAAAGAATCCCTTAACATCAACACCATGCTCATTGCAAGAAATAAATATCGAATCCCAATTAGATGGATTAATTTGGTAACTTGATAAAATAATTGTAGGTAAATGAAAAGAACTAACTCACTTGATGGATCTCCAAACATTCTTAAGGTGGTCTTTGTAAGACTTCTCTCTCACGGGATCATTGAGAGCTTCCTTCAGTGATGAAGCATTGTTATTTACATCATCAACCCCTTGAAAAAATCAATAAACATATTTAGTGTTAGAGAAATACTAAGAAATTTAGATTTAGCATGATGTATGATCATTTATCTGAACCATACCATTCTCAGTAATGTAAATTGTTGGACTCTTGTATTGATCTTTGGTGTAGTTCAAAAGCTTGCGTATGCCTTGGGGATAAATATAAAGCCATTTCACACCAGCCTGTGGACCTATCGGGATTCCATTTCTCTCCCCTACAGATTTATAAAAAGGGATCAAAAAGGTAAATAAATGTAATAATTATTGATAAAATATCATTAATTGAAGAAAAATAGAATCCACAAAGAAATAAAGATATCAATCAATAGTTACCAGTCCAGTTAGCGCGAGCATCTGACATGAACCCAACGCTCTGATAATCTGCATCAATATTTTGAGCATAATATGTTGTGTAGTAATTAATTCCAATAAAATCATACGATCCCTTCAACATCTTAGATTCGTCGGTGGTGAACTTAGGCAATCTTCCACCAACAAAATCATGCATGTTACGTGGGTAGTCGCCATTGGTTAAAGGATCCATAAACCTATCAACATAAAGAAAAAAAATGAATACCTTCTGTTTATATATATCGAATCATTTCATAAGGACTCTTCTAATAACTTAATCTTTTAGCTGAAATGACTTCTTAACATGGTATCAAAGTATTGTTGACTCAGTGATTACGAGTTCGAATCTTACCATGCTCATTCTATTTCATAAAAAATAAGCACAAGGTACTGTGGATGTATGAACAAATTTGAAGCCCAAATAGCTTTCACTTAAAGAGGTGTGTTAAAATAATAATATAAATTATATTCTGATATCTCACCTAATAACTAAAACTTTCAGATGAAATAGTTCCTTCACAAAGTCTTCTCTATCGTAATTAAGAATTCAGAGGGTACTTTTGAATTTGATATATATATAAATACTAACCAGCCAAGCATGAAGTCAAGGCTTCTTTTGGTGGCAATTTGATCAGCTTCACTGTTTGAGTAAGGTTCGAACCAATGAGAAACAAGTATAGCTTCGCCGCCGCCGCATGAGCAAGCAGCAAATGATGGGCAACCGTATACACCTCGGTGGCACCAGTGTTTAAGGATCGGCGTGGATCACTTACAACGACAGAAACTCTACCCGGTGCCATTGTTCCCAGGTCATAGCCTTGAACACTGAAAATCCATGGCTCATTCAAAGTAATCCACTTCTTCACGCGGTCTCCAAAATTCTTGAAACAAAGGTCGAAAAAGTCTCGGAAATCATTTCTGAAAACCAATGTTTTATGTGAGAAAAATTACAGAAATGTTTTGAATTTTAGAGAAGCATAGGTCTCCAAAATGACTGGTCAGTAGATTATAATATTTTGAATCCAAAACAAGTTTGGATATATGAAGCATAATTAACGGACGGGTGTTTCTTACACAATGTTAGGACTTAAGAAACCACCATATTTATCTTCTAAAGCTTGTGGAGTGTCCCAGTGAAAGAGCGTAACGTAAGGCTGCAAACCTACATATTACAGAACATCAGAGAATCAGATCGAACTACATGTGAAAGAGCGTAACGTAAGGCTGCAAACTACATGTTAAACTTTCTGTTGTATAAGATTTTAGGCAATATATTATGATTAATTGAAGGGAAGGGAAAGGTTCGAACCATTTTTAAGGAGGTCATCGATGAGATCATTGTAAAACTTGATGCCTTCTTCGTTTACTCCAGCACTTAGCCTGCCATCTGCATTTTCCAAAAACAAATCCAATGATTAGCTATACATCCAATGGAGATTCACACAGTGAAAGCAGATGTCACATTCAAATCCTGCCAAGGTTATTACTGAAGGAATTGTGTCCTTTAAATTAATGTGCAATGACTAAACTTGGATAGGACAATTAACGAAGATAATTTAATCTGATTATTTTAGGAGTCGTAGTGCTTTGCTAGAAGCCAACTATGATTAATAGGGTTAAACCTATAGCTATTATAATTGGGTCCTATGAGGTCACACACTTAGAGATTACGGAATAGATCAACGAAAGAAAAATGGTTAATTATTAATACATATTAGATATTATTAATAATAAATATATTATTTATTTCTGAAATAAAATAAATATTATTTATTCATATTAGATATGATTAATTATGGAGTTATTCATACAACCTTTTATTTGATAAAAGGACAAAGTCTTCATTTCTATTTATTGCTCTAAAAACCATACGTTGGAAAAGGAAATGACATTTTCTATATATTGATGTGCCATAAAAGGAAAAACGTTTCCATTCATTGAAGATGGAATATATAAATGATTTTTTGAAAATCATGTTAGGAAATAAATCTTTCCATGTAACGTACGGTGAAAGGTTAATAAAAGAAATGAAAGAAGTTATGAATGAGAGAGGAAGGAGCGGTCGTCCATTATAGAAACAGCAGCAATTAAGCATTAAAAAGGCTAAGTTACCAGAACTGAGGGGCTCCGCTTTGCTTTGGTTTCGGGACGACTAGCATTGGCGTTGAGAGGTTTTTGATTTGCTCGGCTGCTCTCAAAAAACTTTTGCTCGGTTGCTCTCAAAAAGGATTTGCTCGGCTGCTCTCAAAATTCGGCAGTGGTGCAAGGAGAGACCACGATTTTTCCTTTTTCAACCAAGGCAATTTTGATTGCTCCCTTTTGTCCATTCGTCCTAGCAGTCGAAGGCAAGAGATCTATTCCGGCTCGTGTGGACTAAATAGAGGAGCAACACATGGGGCTCTCATCCTTTTAGATACCACCATATCTGACTCGGTTCACGCATCAACAGGTATTTTCCATGAACAATACTTTGATCTATCAATTATGCTTGAAGATTCTACGATTAGATGTTTAGATATGATCTGAAATTCCGCTTAACGCATCTAATTTTACAACAATGGTATCAGAGCTTTCTTGCATAAATTGATAGGATCAATGAATTAATTGTTAATTTGATGCGGATCTTGATTTAAATTGGTGGTGAATTTTATATGGATAAAATGTAAAATTAAAATGAAGATTTTGATTGGCCCATGGAATTTTATGAATATAATATGGAATTTTAGGAGGGAGATACACAAAACATATAGTACGTGACTTTTGCTTTTGATCTCCTCTCCTTAATAATAAAATGCCTTTACGATTTTAATTAAAAAGAAAGCAAAATTGTTTTGTTTTCCTCCAATTTTAAAATGTGCAGACAAACCCCAAGGGAGTCAATATTATATGGTTTATTTTATTGTTTCCTAAAAGTTAGGAAATCCCATTTATATATTTTTCATAAAATTTTATCTAATAATTGCATTTTATGATTAATAATGATTAATACCATGTAAGGATTTAATTTTAAATTAAGAAATTTTTTTTTATGCTTGTTTTATATTATGATATATTGCATGCATAAGGTGACTAGTATGGCCCAGAAATACGATCTGCGTATCGTTATATTTTTGTAATTTATTTTAATAATTAGATTATTGTAAATAATTTTGTAATACAAAGAAGAGAAAGTCCATGAAGTTCAAGGATGGAGATCCATGAAGGGTACAAGGATGGAGACAAAAGAAGATTAGATCTTTAATTTTTTTTTTTTTTTTTTTTTGGGGGGGCCATACTAGGATCATTTTTTATTGCATATTTTTTTATGCTTTATTTATTTATTTTGCATTGTCTTTATTTATGCCAGTTTTCACTTATAAATAAAAGATAATCAAAACTTAAGTTCCTACAGAAAATTGGGGCAATGCCTTTCCGTGTCATAACCCATGAAGTTTATGGTTTTGGTTGGATGGGTTTCGCAAAAGCGAGGGTGTCCTACCTCAATCTTAGGCTCGTGAGGGTGAATCTATACGGGGGTTCATAAATCTTGATACGGTTGTACCCAACAAGAGACCAAAAGGCAAAGTTTTGGATCTTGAGGCATGGGGATGAACCCTACATTGGATGTGGATCATCAACCAAGAATTATAATAAGTTATAATTAGTAATTGTTACTTACCTTGCATACACAAGAACTAAGGCAGTGCAAAAGTACGTTGGGGCTTGTCTATGATGGGATCTTGGAATCATTTTATTCATAAGGGACAATAACAACTTGAATAAAATGTGCATTTACTTATTTTAAATTGTTTAAATTATAAGTATTTGCAATATCAAACATAAACTGATTTGTATGTCATTTATATTTTGTAGATTATGTCAAACGATAATTTGAAATTCTCTCTACGCTCAATTGTTGAGAAAAACAAGCTCAATGGAACGAACTTCCTTGATTGGGAAAGGAATCTGAGAATTATTCTCAGGTCCGAGGGACGTGAGGACGTCCTAGCTACCCCTATCCCTACTGTGACCAATACCTCATCAGATGAGGAAAAGGCAACAGCAACTCGGGTAAAGTCTGAGGCATTACCTGTAACTTGCCTCATGCTTGCTGCAATGGAGCCTGATTTGCAAAAGAGGTTTGAGCATTCTGATGCTTATTCTATCATAACTGAACTAAAAACGTTGTTTCAGGATCAGGCAAGGATAGAGCGATATGAGACTCACAAGGCTATACTTGATAGCCATCTTGTGAAGGGAAAACCAGTAAGTCCTCATGTGATTAAACTAACTGGGCTTTTCAAGAGGATGGAAAATCTGGGGACCCCATATGACCAAGAGTTGGCCACTGATATTGTTCTTAGATCCTTGCATGATGGTTTTGCACCATTCAGAATGCAATACCATATGAATGGTCTGAAGCATGATCTGAATGAGCTTCATAGCATGCTTAAAAATGCTGAGGGCAATATAATTGGTGACAAGAAGAAGGAAGTTCTGAATGTCAACAATGGGAAGGGATTTAAGAGGGTGGCTAAAAGTAAGAGCAATTACCAAGGGAAAAGCAAGCAAGTTGCCAAACCCAAGAATGGTGAGAAGCCAAAGGTGGCTGCTGATCATGATTGTTTTTACTGCAAAGCCAAAGGACACTGGAAAAGAAACTGTCCCAAGTACTTGGAAGACAAGAGGAACGGGACTGTGAGTTCCACTTCAGGTATTTATGTTATTGAGATTATGACAACCAATGTTCTCACATTAGATAATGGTCCCACTTGGGTATTAGATACTGCATGTGGTGCTCACATTACTTCATAT
Source organism: Salix caprea (assembly GCA_964035475.1). Taxonomy (NCBI): domain Eukaryota; kingdom Viridiplantae; phylum Streptophyta; class Magnoliopsida; order Malpighiales; family Salicaceae; genus Salix; species Salix caprea. The sequence continues at coordinate 6,579,490 of OZ037746.1, forward strand.
GTGCAGGGACTAAGAAATAGGAGACAAGTAAGGAAAGGGGAGATAAACTTGTGCGTTGGAAATGGAGCAAGTGTTGCTGCACTCTCCGTCGGAGATTTAAGTTTATCTTTACCTTCTGGTTTAGTATTAGAACTGAATAATTGTTATTACGTTCCTTGCATTACTAAAAACCTTATTTCCTATGCTGTATTGGATCATGAAAATTTTGAATTTAGCAGTAAAAATGGATGTATTTCTATTTTTAAGAATGATATTTTCTATGCAACTGCTCGAGTGAGTAATGGACTCTTTATATTAGATCTCAAATCAGAATTATATAACATAAATAACAAAAGGCAAAAGTTAAAAAGTTTGAGTGAGGCCTACCTATGGCATTGTCGATTAGGTCACATTAGTGTGAATCGCATGAAGAAGCTCCACAAAGATGGACTTCTAAAAGACATGGATTATGAATCCATTGATACATGTGAATCATGTCTGATGGGCAAGATGACAAGGTCACCTTTCAAAGGAACGTTTGAAAGGGCTACTAAACTACTGGGCGTAATACATACTGATGTATGCGGGCCAATGAGCACAGAAGCTAGAGGTGGTTATAGATACTTCATCACATTTACTGATGACATGAGTAGATATGGGTATGTTTACCTTATGTCACATAAATCGGAGTCTTTTGAAAAGTTCAAAGAATTTCAAAATGAAGTAGAGACTCAAAGTGGCAAGAAAATAAAAGCACTTCGATCTGATCGTGGTGGTGAATACTTGAGCCATGAATTTGATCATCATTTGAAGAACTGTGGGATAGTAACACAGTTGTCTACCCCAGGAACACCACAACTGAATGGTGTGTCTGAAAGGAGAAACAGGACTCTGTTAGACATGGTCCGATCAATGATGAGTTTTGTCGATCTTCCGTTATCCTTCTGGGGATATGCCCTCACTACCGCTGTACTTACATTAAACAGGACTCCGTCAAGAACTGTAGACAAAACCCCATATGAAATATGGACTGGAAAGGTTCCAAAGTTGTCTTTTCTGAAAATATGGGGATGTGAAGCTTATGTAAAACGTTTACAAACAGAGAAGCTTGCCCCAAAATTAGATAAATGTTATTTTATAGGGTATCCAAAAGGAAGTTTCGGATATTACTTCTACAATCCAACTCAGCAAAAGGTGTTTGTTGCAAGGGATAGTGTCTTTTTGGAAAGAGAGTTCTTTTCCAACAAGTCAAGTGGGAGAAATATTCATCTTGAAATAGTTCAAGATGATGAAGAGCAACAAACTCAACAACAAACTCAACAACAAGAAGACATGGATGATGTCGATGATGAGATGATTACCTTTGAAGGCCTAGGGCCTCAGATCATCCAAGAGCCGGAACAAGAGGATCTACAAACAGTTATGAATCATGTTCCGGATCCAGTTGTTGAACGAGTTGAACCCACTCGTAGATCGGAAAGGCCAAGGGTACAACCAAGACGTTATGATGATTTCATCTTGAACGAAAGCCTTGATGTTCTTATGCTAGAACTTAGTGAGCCTTCTACCTATAAGCAAGCAGTGACGGGTCCAGACTCTAAAAATTGGCTTGAGGCCATGAGGTCCGAAATGGATTCGATGTTTGAAAATCAAGTATGGGACTTGATAGATTTGCCAGATGGAGTAAAACCCATAGGAAGCAAATGGATTTTCAAACTCAAAACTGACACGGATGGAAATATATTTGTTTACAAGGCAAGACTAGTTGCCAAAGGTTTTAGACAGATTCATGGTATAGACTATGACGAGACATTTTCACCAGTTGTCATGATTAGATCCATTAGGATAATCCTAGCTATTGCCGCATATTATGACTATGAAATATGGCAAATGGATGTCAAAACCGCTTTTCTAAATGGTTTTTTGGAAGAGGATGTGTATATGACACAACCTGAAGGTTTTGAAGATCCAAATGAAGCTGGGAAGGTATGCAAGCTTAAGAAGTCCATTTATGGACTTAAGCAAGCATCCAGGAGTTGGAACTTTCGATTTGATGAAAAGATCAAAGAATTTGATTTCATTAGATGTGAAGAGGATCCTTGTGTTTACAAGAAGTTTAGTGGGAGTAAGGTAGCCTTCTTAGTCTTGTATGTAGATGACATACTACTTATTGGGAATGACATTCCGATGCTAGAGTCCGTAAAAGAATGGCTGAAGAAATGTTTCTCTATGAAAGACTTAGGAAAGGCTGAGTACATACTTGGAATTAAGATCTATAGAGATAGATCTAAGAGGCTTCTTGGATTAAGTCAAGGAACTTATATTAATAAGATTCTTAATAGATTCAAGATGCAGGATTCCAAGAAGGGATTTTTACCCATACAACATGGTATATATCTCAGCAAGAAACAGTGTCCTAAAACACCTGTTGAGCTTGAGAAGATGAAACAGGTCCCATATGCTTCTGCTATAGGATCTATCATGTATGCCATGGTATGTACCCGTCCGGATGTTGCATATGCTTTGAGCATGTGTAGCAGATACCAATCAAATCCTGGAGAAGCACACTGGAGTGCAGCTAAGAATATCCTGAAGTACTTAAGAAGGACTAAGGATGATTTCTTAGTATATGGGGGAGATGAAAAATTGATCGTACAAGGCTATACTGATGCAAGCTTTCAGACTGATCGAGATGGCTTTGAGTCTCAATCTGGTTATGTCTTCATCCTTAACGGAGGAGCTGTGAGCTGGAAGAGCTCCAAGCAGGATACAATAGCAGATTCTACAACAGAGGCTGAGTACATTGCTGCTAGTGAAGCAGCAAAGGAGGCCGTTTGGATAAGGAAGTTCCTAGATGAACTCGGTGTTGTTCCTAGCATATCAGTGCCTATCGACATCTATTGTGACAACAATGGTGCCATAGCCCAGGCAAAGGAACCGAGTTCGAGCTCCAAATCCAGACACGTTATGAGGAAGTATCACCTTATTCGTCGCATCATCACTATGGGTGACATTAGGATGTGTAAGGTGCATACTGATGACAACATTGCAGATCCATTGACCAAACCTATGCCTAGGCCCAAGCATGAGAGTCACACTAGGGCTAAGGGTCTTAAGCACATTGGAGAATGGCTTTAAGTTTGATTTTATATTACATTATATTTTTATGAGTGTTGGACACTAGTTTTATGTTTGACTTGATGATTTTATGATATATGATATTTCATCCTTATTTATATATTGTTTTGATCGATATTGAATAATATGTCCAAATAATTCATTATTAACAAATGGGATCACCTTAAGTGTTCTGGTGAATGAAACCCCATTAAGTGAAATGAAGTTTTGAATTATTAAATGTCTATAGTTTGAAATCATCAAATGGACATAGATGATTTTATAAGCTACTATATTGTAAGCTGACTGATAGCACCAGGTTTCATGGGCTATAGGGACATGGAGATGTCTAGTCAATTACATATATGTGTATGGATGATACATGTAGGACTGACCCACCTTAAGACTCTCCAAAAGAGATTGTAGAGTCTTAAATTAAACCATGATTAGTAGATTCCTCAGACATGAGTATGTTGTGGTCTCACTTGATGATTGGTATCTCTTTGACACTGTTAAACGCTTTCCGTAAAAGGGAGTTATAAAGGCAGTCGTTGGGATTGCCAAAAGTTGAGTGGGAGCCATAGTCATACAAGACTAGAGAAGTCCTCCTGCTTCGTGCATACTGTGATGCATTGAACAGGAATGGTGTCTCGGCCATTTGAAGAGCGAGAACTGAAAATGCATGGCCATGCTCGGATGGATTATTTGAAATCATCCGTTTAATTGACAGTTCAAACTCAGAGTTCAAGAAACATATTTGATAATAGATATGAATGTCACCATATCATCAAATAAGACATTAAGAGACAAAGGTATCTTATATTGCACACTTGTTTAAGGACAAGTGGGAGATTGAAGGAATTGTGTCCTTTAAATTAATGTGCAATGACTAAACTTGGATAGGACAATTAACGAAGATAATTTAATCTGATTATTTTAGGAGTCGTAGTGCTTTGCTAGAAGCCAACTACGATTAATAGGGTTAAACCTATAGCTATTATAATTGGGTCCTATGAGGTCACACACTTAGAGATTACGGAATAGATCAACGAAAGAAAAATGGTTAATTATTAATACATATTAGATATTATTAATAATAAAGAATATTATTTATTTCTGAAATAAAATAAATATTATTTATTCATATTAGATATGATTAATTATGGAGTTATTCATACAGCCTTTTATTTGATAAAAGGACAAAGTCTTCATTTCTATTTATTGCTCTAAAAACCATACGTTGGAAAAGGAAATGACATTTTCTATATATTGATGTGCCATAAAAGGAAAAACGTTTCCATTCATTGAAGATGGAATATATAAATGATTTTTTGAAAATCATGTTAGGAAATAAATCTTTCCATGTAACGTACGGTGAAAGGTTAATAAAAGAAATGAAAGAAGTTATGAATGAGAGAGGAAGGAGCGGTCGTCCATTATAGAAACAGCAGCAATTAAGCATTAAAAAGGCTAAGTTACCAGAACTGAGGGGCTCCGCTTTGCTTTGGTTTCGGGACGACTAGCATTGGCGTTGAGAGGTTTTTGATTTGCTCGGCTGCTCTCAAAAAACTTTTGCTCGGTTGCTCTCAAAAAGGATTTGCTCGGCTGCTCTCAAAATTCGGCAGTGGTGCAAGGAGAGACCACGATTTTTCCTTTTTCAACCAAGGCAATTTTGATTGCTCCCTTTTGTCCATTCGTCCTAGCAGTCGAAGGCAAGAGATCTATTCCGGCTCGTGTGGACTAAATAGAGGAGCAACACATGGGGCTCTCATCCTTTTAGATACCACCATATCTGACTCGGTTCACGCATCAACAGGTATTTTCCATGAACAATACTTTGATCTATCAATTATGCTTGAAGATTCTACGATTAGATGTTTAGATATGATCTGAAATTCCGCTTAACGCATCTAATTTTACAACAATTACCACGTCAAGAGCAAAATCCCAAGAACAAGAAAACTTACGTGGTAATACTCTAGACCAAGAAATGGAGAATCTGAAAGCATCCATTCCCATTTCTTTCATTCTTTGCACATCTTCCTGTAACATTTATCAATTCTTTATAAGAACTGTTATAATCAATCAATCAGAATATAGTAGCTTGCATGCTATAGTTGACCACAGCCAGAATATGATGAAGAACCCCCATACGTACCTTGTAGCGATGATAGAAATCAACAGCTATATTTCCGTTGCTATGATTGTTTATTCTCTCTGCAAACGTTGAAAATACTGTTATTTGAAAAGCTAATATATAGCTCTGTCTAGTTATAATCTACCTCGGATCATTGAAGTATATTTTTTTATTGAGAGAGACTAGTACGTGCCTGTATGTTCCTCAGTGAAAGTGTCCCATGTAGCTGGTCCTCTACCATGTTTGTTTGTTTCACCCTCATACTGTATATCATAATAATGAAAAATTACCAACATAATTACTATTATTTTAAACAATGTTCTGCTGTCCTAATTACTGCACTAGAAGCAGCAAAATATATTATGTTCTGATGTACCTGGTAAGCGGACGATGATGTTCCGAAAACAAAATCATCTGGGAAGGAATAACGGGAGAAGTCATCAATGCTTCCCATTGCAGCCTAAGTATTGGAGCTGGCACGTAGAAAAATACGATTAGATATAATTACAAAGGCTGGCTTGTTTGGATATATAAGAATGTTTGTAAATGTGGCAGAGCTAGATTGTGTGTTTTTCCTTTTCCTTGATGGGAGAGATGGAGAGTTACAGAGCTATTGCTAGGATGTATGGAGATTTAGAGATATGATGCAAGATGGCATTGATGGAACCACCATTTTATAGGCACTTCCAACGAGTAAAAGAATAGCAGCCTTTTCTTGACTTCTTTTTTTATGTTTTCTTTGTTCAGGATTAATTTCTTTGAGTTTGACTTTGACAAAGTTATCTCACAATAATTATCTTTATTTCATTTTTTTATTGTTTTCGTGAGAAAGCATTACTCCATAATTTCTTAGAAGTTTCAAATAATCAAAATAAGTTTTTGGGATTGAGGGGGAAGAGAAGACTTGAATAAAAGAATTCAAATAAGATGGGTGTTCTGCATGGATAAACCGCGCATGTATACAAAATCATCTTGTGGGTGACTTCCTAACACCTTTCATTTTCGTAGAATCCACGTATATGAACCTTTATATATACATTAAAGATTGTGATTTATCAATTATTCTATACAATTTCACGAGGATAGGTTTTGAAAAAATCAAAATCCCACATTTTTCTAAGCCCTTATCCATGAGCTCTTATTTGAATTCCTCAGTTTGTTTCAAGGTCAACAAAAAAGAAAATCCTCATGATTTTGTTCTTCTCATTTACGTTATTTTGCTTTAATCATTCATGATATCCGAGCATGTTATGGTTAATGTTCGATCCTCTCTTTCAAAGCATCCACGACAATAAAGAAACCCTAATGATATCTTCCAGCTCATGCAACGCTTAAAATATGCCCCCTCCGAATCAAAATCTTCATACTACTTCTCAAGTTATTGCTGAGAAACGTATTGGTCCTAATTTTATAGCCTGGCATATACAGTTCATGACTTTTCTCAATGCTCATTTTGTTCTATAAAATGCATTCCTTTGCAACTAAGCTGGGAAGAAAAAAATAGCATAGTAGTCTAAGACACCTCTCTGAACCTGTGTTAAATAGTTTATTAAATCTGAATGATTATATATCTAGTACTGAGTTCTATGATAAAAATGGGTTTTGTGAATCTTGTCTTGGCCAAACAGATTCCATATGATGATTTCACATGCCAAACACAAGGCACTTCAATTCCTTAATTCCATGAGGTAATTAACTACTCTTATTATTTGATGTTGACAAAAGTTCTTGATAAATAGTTTTAAGGTTAATCTTGTCTGGATAAGTTTCCATTACTTTTAGTCTCCAACATCTTATGTCCATCTCATAATTTGAATTAATTTATTTACTTTATTAATTAATTAAGAATTGTCATCATAGATTTTCAACTCGTCGATTTCGAGCATTCACTAGTTGAGATTGAATCTACGTAATTCAAAAGTTGTGTCTTTGGATCAGTTGTTTCTTCGTACTTGCAAACCCTAACATAATCCGTATAAACTGCGCACGATGACTTCCTACAATTGCCTATGTAGGGTAGACAAATCGCTGCCATATCTTGCATTCAATGTCCCATCATTATCTATGGCTGAGATTGAATTCTATACTTTAAAAACAAATTAAGATCCTCTATCATAACTCATTTCTGGGTTATACCTCAAAATCTACTCAAAATAATATAAAAATCACAGAAATAAAATAAAAAGAGACTGGTGTTGGTAGAAAAATCAGGTTGTTAATTTTGGACTATTTAAAGAGTCCGATCATAACTTTTTTGTGCCCAAAAAGAAGAAAAATGCAGATACAAGGCTAAAATACTTTATTGTTGGATAAATTTGCGTAAAAATTAAGCTGAAAGGCATAATTATATTTTTATAGGCCAATTTGATTTAATCATGAGCCATTTTAAAGTTTAATTATGTTTAAGAAATAATTTAGGGTCCAATTGAAGGATTTAATTAAGTGCAAGGACTTAATTATACTTTAAATTGGTCAAATTAATTTTATTAAGGGCTTAATTGATAAAAAAAATCAAGTTCTTGAGCTTACTTCAGGTTTAATTGAGAAGTTCAGAACTTTCAAAGACTAAATTCAATTTTTACCAAGTTAATTGGATGAAGTCGGGGGTGAAATTTTTACCAAGGTTTTTCCAAGCATATTTCGTGCATACGGCCAAATTCCAATGTTTTTTTCAAGCATATTTTTCAAAAAAACAAATATAGCATATTTCTCATGTTTTGAAGCAAAAATTGGATATCATAACCGGTTTACGATTATACGTTGAAATTTGGCCAAAATATCAAAAACAATTAATAATTAATTTTTTTTAACTATCGGGATGTAGAATTACATTGTAAAGTACACCTGCACATAGTAAAAAAAAGGTTTCTAAATGTAGTGTGAAAAATTTTCAAACTTTAGAACGGTTAGGTTTTCGACTTTCAATGATGTAGAGACTCTCTCACGTAAAAAGATTTACTTCAAGTCTCAGGATAGATTGACAAATAGAAAATCTGACTTAGAAAAACAGTCAAACAACAAAACAGCTTACCATAGGTAGGGTGCACTTAGGGGTGATGCGTCTTTCCCTTGCACAACAAGTCCTTTTACCCACAATCTCGCAGACCATTAGATTTTCTAGTGACTTTAATACTAGGTGGCAACTCCTACAATTTATACTTGTAATTTTTTATTATTATAAAACACCCTTTTTCACGCGTCGTCTCTCCTCCAGGGATGGAAGCGCACGACAAAATGTTATCGCGACACCCTCCATCATAATTCAATCCTGCTGACTTAGTACTTGAGATTTGCCAATTACTTTCAAATTAATCAACAGCCACATCCCAATCCAATGTGTTTTTTATACTCTTTGTTCATAGCCAAATTAAAAACAGGTAAACACATGAGATTTAGTATAGTAGAGTATTTTTTGGCACGTATGGGGTTTTATGGTAAATCCGTCAATCCTGGTGTATGTTTGAATTTGTCCATTTTATTCACTCACTTTCGTTTGTTTAACATATCCATACATGTATAGATTTGCATTCCCCTGAAATTTTGCAAACCCTTCGAATTTCTACACATGATATGTTTTAATTAAATTATTCTTCAATTTCTAGCGCTAATTGTTTTTCAAAAACAATGAAATTAGTACAAAGAATTCAATTCCTATACCTTTGAATAGCTTTGTGAATCTCATACTCTTGTCGATTACAAAATACATTGTGATAGAAGAACAACATTATGTTTTGTTTTGGGTGGCAAAAAAGCTATGATATTATATATTGTATCATTAAGCATAAAACCTTATCTGAAACTTAGGTTAGATATGTATTTTTAATCTAAGCTAAACCCAAGAATACCCAAAGATGTAGATTTGTATAAAGCCCACTTACACTTAGACTCAAAACCCTAAGTATCTAAAATCAATTGATGTTTAACCCAAAAGACCTACTAAAAATTCTCTTCATCTTAATAAACTCATTTCTCAACTCGAAACACCTCTAAATTGATCCAAAAATACAAAATTAAACTAGAAAGAAAATATTTTATAACTCCAATCTACTTTTTATGACAAGGAGAGCTCATAAACATCTCAACGGAACTCATCACATCAAATAGAATTTGTTCAAATGAAAATCATCTTGTTTTGTTGTTGAAAATTAGCTAATCATCAACATTCTCTATTGTTTTTTTTTCATTTTTTGATCGCTTTCTCTTTGACTCAAGTCCAGGAACATAAAAATGAAAAAATGAAGTTTTGAACTAAAATATAAAAGTTTTAAAATAAAGCAACCAAAAAGGAAAATAGAGAAATTCCAAAGGTAAAATACTATGAAAACAAGTTAAATGTTAAGTGGAAAAAAAATAAAAGAGCTTAAATATCTACCACTAATAAATTTCAAATTGCGATCCCTAAATTCTAAATGTTCTGCAAACAGCGAAATGTTTTTTCCTTTGAAAAATAAAGCATGAACTCAATGTCAAGACAGTTTTTTAGATTGAAATAACTTGATCTCAGGCAAATTAAATTAGATCTTAAAGCTCATATGGAATGATGAATTTGAAAGGAAAAAAAATTAGTTACCATAGTAAGAAAAGTAAAGGGAACAAAAAAGAGATAAGCATTATGTGAATCCATAATATTTATCCTTATAGATATTATAGTAAAACTTGGACAAAAGTTTAGTTTTAATTTTAATTTTAACTTAATTTTACTTTATGGTTTCTTAATCTTTATAAATTACCAAATTTTCTCAGACAAAATTATCGTGTGTGTGTGTGTGTGTGTGTGTGTGTGTGTGTATTGCATTTCAAATCTAGGATAATTTATTAATTCAAACTTCTTTTCCCTTTTTATATTCTTTATCTTATCTCAAATCCAAGTTAAATTATTACCAAATAAAGTTTGAGAAGTCAGAAATGTGAAACCCAATTCCAAATAATATTCAACAAATTCAAAATAATAATCAAATAAGCTTTTCAAAATTGTTCAAGTTTTAATTGGACAAGAATAGTTTTTTCTATTTATTTATAAGGCACTTTAAGGGTTCAATTGGAGAAAATTGGTTGTATTTAAATGAATTAGGGGACCAGAGACTGAAATGTCAAACTAGCATGGTTTGGGAGATTCTTTTAATTTAATAAAGACACTTTAGAATCTAATAGTTGATTTTGGATTCAATTGAAGAGATTCAAAAATCAAGGATCATTTTTAAGCTCTTATTACGAAAAACTATCCCCCAATTTCTCATTACATGTATTAAGTGCCTGTTTGGAAGTGTGGTTAATATGGTTTTGGACAGTGCTTTTCGATTAAAAATACATCGAAATGATGTTTTATTATTTGTTTTAAAAATATTTTTAACATCAACATATCAAAACAATCGAAAAACACCAATAAAATTTAACTTAAAAGTAAAAAACTCAAAATAAAAAATCTCTATTTTTTTAAAAGTGTTTTCTAAACGCATTTCCAAATATCCTCTTCGAGATTGAGAGAATGAGAGAGAGAGGAAATAAAAACACTATGCTTACTTGTAATTCAATATTATATTATATTACAGGCAGAGAGTAGATTTCGTATGATTGTATCCTACAAAATCTTTACGAAGGGACGAAGGACATTCTTAGCATTGGGATGATCCCACTGCACTACAAACTCCCACCATTCTTTTGGATGTATAAAGATATTTTGAAGAGAAGGGAGAGCAGATGGCTGACCATTTTCAAGCAATGGAAGACAAATCGGCATCCTCTTCAGCTTCTGACAATTTGCTATCCAAATATGTTGGAGAGAATCACAAACCAGTTTTGCACTACAAATGCTTTTCAGTTCTGGTAATCCCCTTAATTCCAGATTTATTAACTGTGGGAGCTTGAATTTGGAGCTGCTACAGTTGTTTTCTTCACCCATAACACCTTCTTCATCTGATCCTGTCCCTACTATCTCCTCCATTTTCTCACAATAAAGAACTCTAATGACTTTCAAGTTTACGAGGTGTAGTAGCAAGAGACTAGGGAACAACATCTTCATACTTCTACATCCATAGCAATTGAACTCTACAAGACTAGAAAATATACCATTATAAGATGGCAATGGTGAGGGAGCAGAGTAGAGCCAAGGAGATGAAACCAAGCTCTCCATGCTATGGCTATCCCATATCCTGATAACCTCCAGATTAGTTGCATACTTTATTAGAGAGTAGACATCACATGAACATTTATAAATAACCAGTTCTTGAATGTCATTAGGAAACATGATCTGAAAATCTCCATCCCTATTGATACTCAAATTACACAAAGCAATTGTTTTACTTCTATGATAATCATCCATGATTCTACTATAATCATCTGTATCCATTAGTCCTACAAAAATTTGGTATGTGCTAAGTGATTGGGTCTTATCCTGAGAATGGAGATACTCCACAAAGTCATATTCACCTTCAAAATGGCACACCAAAGTTTCCAACTTCCTCAAGCTTCCTACTTCCTTTCCTTTGACTGTTATCGGACAAGAAAGAAACTAATCCTCTAATACAAAGACTTGTAGGCGAGAGAGTTGAGGTAATATTCCACTAGGAAAATCCTTGTCACCACATCCATTCATCCTGAGATATCTCAGGTTGGATAGACATTCCATGCCCTGAGGCATCTTTTCAAGTGGAGTGCAAGAGAGGTCTAACCTCTTCAGTGCCTTGAGCTTTTTTAATGATGGCACAAGCTTTAACTTCACACAACTTGTGAGCAATAATGCTGAGAGACTCACCAATTCAGAAATAGAATCAGGCAACTTTGTGATATTTGTATGAGAAAGATTAAGAACCTTGAGTCGGTGCAGTTGCTCAAAAAAAGAAGCTGCAATGAATTCTAGCCCTTCATTATTGTGTAGCAATAGAGTTGACAGATTGGGACACTTCGGTGAATGGCTGGATGGAATTTCCTTGAAATAGCAATCCTTCAAGGAGACTCTCACTAGATCCTCTTTCCACATATCCACATCTGGTAATTCTTCAACACAATCCCCGACCATAACTGGAGAGCTGGTTTGGAGTATTTGGAGGGCCATGTCCCTAATCAAGTCATGCATCTTGACACATCTACGATGATAATGATCAAAACAACTTTCAAGTAAACAAACATTTTCAAGTTTATTAAGCATTGTGTGGCCCTCGTCAAATGCTGCTTGTCTGCTCCTCATTCCTCCAACTATTCCCTCATCAATCAAATAACATATTAAATCCTCCCTTTCAATCTTATGATCTTCAGGATATAATGCACAATACAGGAGACATTGTTGTAGTGCTAAATCATTATCTAGCCGATCATAACTCAACCTCAACAACTGGAATACCTCATCTTCCATGTCTATAAATTTTGATTCTTTCAATTTCTTCAATGTATTTCTCCACTCATGCAAGTCATCAACTCCCCTCAAGCTTCCAGCCGTTGTAATAATTCCCAATGGCAAACCGGCACATTCCTTTGCAACATCCACAGCAATTCGTTTCACTTCCGGAGAAAGTGCTACGTCATGTCCAAGTCTCTCAATGAACAAAGTCCAAGCTTCTTCCATCGAAATAGGCTCCACTTTGATTGTGCGTTGGGTTTTCATCTGTTGGCAAACCTTTACAGATCGAGATGTAACAATCAGCTTGCATCCCTGAATTTGGTCAGGGATTCCCAGCTTTTGTAAGTCAAAAGCCTTCCACAGATCATCTAAAATCAAAACCCATTTCTTTTTCTTCATTAATTCTTTTCTCAATTTGACCGCTCTGTGCAACTCCTCATCTTCATTAGAAAGATCTAAACCAATACATCTTGATAAACTTTTCTGTAATCTAATCATGCTGGTATCTTGTGAAACAGTGATCCAGAGAACATGAAAGAAAGTGTCTGGTCTTTCTAGTAGTTGATTATATATATGTGTCACCAATGTTGTCTTCCCAACTCCGCCCATACCATAGATGCCAATACTTGATTCTTTATCGTGCATTAACCAAGACCAGATAGTCTTCATATGGTCTTCGAATGCTTGACCCACCAGCTTTCTCGTTGGTAGCGCATCTCCATTAATCTCATTTGTGTTGCTTGCAAGCCCTCCAGAAGAGCTAGCTACTGCGCCAGGCTGTGCCAATCTTCCACTATTGTTCCCCACATCATTCTTCTTCTCCTCCATTAATTCTGTCCTCACTCTAACCATGTCCTCCACATCATTCATAATTACATCATTGTTTACTAATGGAGGATTAATTGATGTTCTCTCATGAAAAACACCTCTCAGAAGCTCAAAGTCTTCATCAGTGAAGCCACTCAGCCAATATTCAGGCTCTCCAATGAAAAGAGCATCTCCTTCCTGTGTCATCACAGAAGATGAAATTGCTTCAGTGGCCTCGTTATTGCTCGAGCCTGCTACAGTTTTAAGTTTTTTTTCTGGAGGGCCATCGATTATTGCTGCTAGGACTGAATTTTGAACTTCTTGAGGAACTTTCTGACAAATTTTAACACCACGCCCTTTCACTCCTGACAGATGCCATTTGATCCTCGAAATGGAAGTATTCTCGGCAAATAAATGCCCACAAAATTTACACTTCATGCCACCATTATTCATATCTTCAACATCATTCCAAAATGGATCATCTGATCGAACCATTTTTTCCTACAAAAAGTAAAAACCAAAGTATTGAATAAAAATTAATGGAAATTGAACAAATAAAGTGTAAAGCTAAACTAATTAAGCAAAAACAGCAGAGAATAATAATTAAAAAAGAAAATCAAGGTTAAGGGTCGGTCAATTTAGTGTGAATTCTGTAAGGCATGGATTATAAAAACTGAGAAAGATCAATTGATTCAAACAATAGTTACATGTGAAAACAAAAACATCAACAAAACGAAGAAGATGAAGTTTAAGTACTTTACCTGGATTCAAGATGTTCTGCAAGAACTGTGATTTGCTTCAGCAGTATCCAGAAAAGAAGATAAGAAAGCTCAGGTCTAAGAAGAGTATATGTTTAACAATAGCTTGGAAGAGTTTGATAGCTGTAACCTCTTCGACCTCAATAATGTTATCTAGTGGACCCCGTTGTTATGGAAACTTTGAAAACTTATATAATTCAGAATGATTGAAACCTGTCAAATGTTTTTATGCGAGAAACCCGCCTCCTATAAATAAATAAAGTAAGTGAAATATATGGATATATAAAAATGAGTAAAATCCTGATTATTTTAGATTTTTATAAAAAATATATGTTTTAATTTAAACTCGAGATCTGCTGTGTAGATCACAAGTTTTTTGTCAGCTTGGAGACCCTGTAAATGTTCGAACTTAGAAATTTCATATCAATTCTTCAACTTTCAAATTTGCCTAAGGGTTATATTATTATACATCTTTTAGTTTATACACATGCAGAATGCCAAGTAATTATGTTACACTTTCAAATTTACGTAAGGATTATATTATTATTATTATTATTAAAGTATAAACTAAAAGATGCTGTTTTTTTTACTATTCTTATCATACAATATACAATGTATTTGAATAGTTTTTTTTCTAAATCTATATTTTTCTCTCTAATATTATACTTCAATATTTAGAAATTATACTTCATAATTCATTATAATTTGTTTTAAACATGGTTAGAACAATCTCATATTTTATATCACGGGTTTGGCATATTAACTAGGTTGGCTATGTATTTTTGTCTTTTTTAATTAATTTTTTTAAACAAAATTTTATCTTTTAATATTGATTTCGTTGAAAAATATGTTTCATAATTTATTTTGGTTTGGTGGGTTACTCGATTGACTAAAAAAAAAATTCTTTCTAATTGATGTTTTTTTTTAAATTATCCTTCAATATTGGTTTGATTATGAAATAAATTTTATGATTTATTTTGGTTTATTTTCTATAAGGTTATCTAGATTTAATTACTTAGGTCGAAGGTTTGACGGATTAACTAGAGTTTTTTGTCTTGTTGGAATAGATTTTTTTCAATTTCATCTTTTAGAATTGGATTGGTTATGAATTAGGTTTTATGATTTATTTTAGTTTTCTTTGTAAGAGATTATCTTGGTTATATGAATCAAGTTACGTCTTTTGTGAGTTAACCCATATAAACTTAGATTGTTTTATTGTGCTATGTTTTAGATTGTTTTTTTTTATTAATCTCAACCTTCAACAATGAGTTTACTGAAAATTAGATTTCATAATTTATTTAGATTTTTTCTATGGGGTTATCATAGTCTCATGACATTAATCGCATGTTTGGCAGGTTAACTCTTATTGACTCAAGTCATTTTTTGTTTGCTCTTTATGATATTTGGCAGGTTAATTATTTTGTTATTTTTTAATTTGTTATTTTAACTTTATCTCTTAATATTGGGCTGATTGAAAATTGAGCTTCATAATTTGTTTTAATATGCTTTATACAAGATTATTATGGTCTCATGATCCGGATCACAGATTTAACAGGTTAAACTAAGTTGGTTAGAATCAATTTAATGTGTTGTTTTTCAATAACTTTTAAGAAGAAGAAATGTTGTCTTAAATTTTTATAGACAAACTATATTTTTACTGGTCATTTGGGTTGTTCTAGATGCATCAAGTCATTTTAGGTCAACTTCAACACAATTTTAAAATAAATTATTTAATTGAAAAATGTTAACAATGCCCGGATGTTTCTTTGTATGTTAAAAAAATTGATTTTATTCATTATTTAGTGTGGACCAACGATCTATTATTTATATATAGAACAATGTATTGCATGCCACCAAAGACTAAACTCCAAGCTCATGATATAAATTCCTATGTTTCCTTTTATGTTAACACTATGTCGTTTGATTGGAGGGAGATCAACAAATTGGACCTTAAATTGAATACCTGAATAAAGTCATATTTAATTTTTTTTTTCACTTTTGTGATTTTGCTGTGGAAATGCTACCTTTAAAATAGTTATGAGCTCGAAGGTTTTTACATTATGGTTAAGGACGTGCATTTTATTTCTTAACTTTCTAGGTTCAAATTTTGAGTAAGAACAAGTTTATCAAATTTATTTGAATATACTAGACAAATGTAGGGGGTGTTTTTAAAATTGTTAAAAAAACCCTAAATCCCAAAAAATAGTACGAGAATATTCGTTACCATTTAATAAATTTATTATGACCCAAACCTTGTTCTTTGTTTTACCTGTAAATATTTTATATGGTAGTGTTTAGTAAAATGAATAAATCATAAAAAAAATCTATAAAAAAAAAAATTCACCATGCATACCCTCATAGTTCATTGTGGATTCTCTTATTTAAATGACTAATTTACTCTTAGTTGCCAGGCTTACAAAGCTTGGGTTGGTACCCAAGGGGTCCTAGTGTGAGTGGTGAGGGCGCTCTCATCCCTTAAGAGAGGTCAGGGGTTCAAACTCTCCTCTTGTATGGAGCCGGCCATTTGGGGAGCACTTTCGCCCCTTCGGGGCCCACCCGGTGCGAACGTGGATTAGTCTGGGCCAGCGCTTGGGACACCGCGTGTTTTATACCAAAAAAAAAAAAAAGCTTGGGTTGGAGACCGGGACCTATTACTCGTTATAGGAAAAGAGAGGGTTAATTAGTATTTTTGCTTATTTAACATATATTCTAATTACTTAATTACCCTTCACATTTGATTTTTATATCAGATTTTATCCTTAACTTTTTAATTGCAATGTATTTTGTCTTCAATCCTTTATTGAATATTTTTTTCATTTTCATACATTGACATTTGAATTTTATATCAAATTTAGTCCTCATTCTTTTTATTGTTATTATTAGTTTTTCTTGTCCTTTTCTTAATTGAAATTGTTCTTCAATTTCATCCATTATGATTTTTAATGTCAAATTTGGTTCTCACTCTTTTCAAATCTATATTTGTTTTTCTTTTTTATGTTTTTTTAATTAATTTGTTTTTAAAATTTATACCTAATTATTTTGGTTGGTTGAGAATTTTACACCGTTATTTTTTAAAGTTTGCTTTTTATGTCATGATTTGGCCGCATGATCCGTGTCATAAGTTTTGAAACTTGGACCAGATTGGTTTTGTTTCATCTATCATTATTGGTTTTATTGGAAATTGGTATTCTTTGTTTTTGTTTTACCTTTTCTTTCTATAGAATCATGGATTCAACAAGATCATGAGGTTTGACTTGAGCTTTTTTTCAATTGTTTCTTTATTTGGACCTTGAATATTAGATTGATTTGAGAATTGAACTTTAAAATTTTATTCAATTTGTTTTCCATGCAGTTATCTCAGACACGACAACTAGGTAATACGAGTCGGTTAGCCCGCGCGTTGCGCCGGGCTTTTTATATATAGCAAACTTATTATTTATGTGGTAAGCAATGAATTTTGTAGTTGATAAATAGAGAATTGTAAATTTTAAATCATGCTATAATTTTTTTTTATGTATTGAATTAGTTGATTATTGTTAGAAGCTTAAATACTCAGATAATAATTCAATTTTGAAATTTAAAAATTATAAGCGATAAAATTTATGAAAGATCAGTGAATTGTAATTTGAGTATTGCAAGACCATAATTGATTAATTGTTTAGTATGTATTAATTGTTTTGATGGTTATTTAATTGGTTGATGTAAATCTGTAATCAATAAAATGAATGAAAGATGATTTTTTGTTGTCTTGAACTGAATGTTTGATGGTTAAATATTTTTTAACAGTTACTAAGCATTTAACCGGTTGATAGCAATATTGTAATCGCTGAAATCTATTAAAGATAGATTATTTTTTGTTTGCATTGATCTGGTTGGTTGT